>JAVKPL010015535.1:0-124509 GCA_032173675.1 Gastrolobium villosum | reverse complement strand
GTTGTCGGATTGACTCCGTTCTTGTTGGGTTTTTCAGATAACACATAGGGCTACAATTCTTATGAAGAGCTCGAAGCCCAATTCGGACTGGAAGCTGGTCGATTTCTAACGCCAAGAAGACCATGTTTTGCTGAAGTTTTAGACTTGTAATTAAGTTTTATTTTATTATTTTATTTTGTATTTTAGACGAATGGGCCGGGCCGATCTGAATTAAGCCCAGCCCACATTGATTTCTGACCTAGGTGCATATGAAGCACAAGGGAAGGAAAACATTTTTGATTATGATGTAAAAATTTCAGAATTGGGGATCAAGACATTTTTCTCTGGAGCGTTCTTCGTGTTCTTCGCGTTCTTCTTCTTCTTTTTCTTTTTCTTTTATGCAATTTAATTTGTAATCATGTTTATCCTAGCCATGCTAGGCTAAACCCCTTTTAATCAACCTAAGGGGAAGGGATTCCATGGATCTGTTTAGAGGATCTGCGATCAATCTCTAACCAGATTTATTTCTTTACCCTAACTCAGATCAATATCGTGCGATTGTGGATATTCGATCTGAGGTTCGCGATTGCGATTATGGGTGAAGAATGATCATCAGATTTGATGATCCGATTAACCTCAATTGGAAATAAGGATTCTGATTCAATTGGGATTAATCGTGAATTTGGTAATTTTTCTAATTCTTTAACCAGATTTGTTTCTTTTCCTAACTCAGATCGATATCGTGCGATTGTGGATATTCGATCTGAGGTTCGCGATTGTGATCATGGAAAAGGAATAATCATCAGATTTGATGATCCGATTGTTCTCAATTGAAAATAAGGATTCTGATTCAATTGAGATCAACCGTGAATTTGGTAATTTTTATCCAATGAAGGACGTCCATGGAACCCTAACCCTAGGTTGGTTAATTTTAATTACGAAGTTTTAATCCCAATTTTTATATTCTGTCTTTTATTCAACCGGAATCCAAAACCCCCCTTTTATTTTCTGTTTTCATAAGTGATTTTTACCAATTCAATTTCCTTGAGAGACGACTTAGGGTTTCCATTTTACTGCAAATTTTTGAACCCTAATTAAAAATAATTTTTAATTTGCGCGAGTTCGACAACTCGTGTCACCTATTACAGTTAGGTATGAAGACATGGTTAAAGTACTAGACTCTAGTCCACATAAATAAAACGAGCCATGGAGCTCGGACAGTACTTGATTTGATTTTAAAGCAAATAAGCGGGCTGTAAAGCTCGGATTTGTAAACAGTCTTATTATGAATAAATGAGCAGTTGTTTTTAAAACGCCTCCATTTATGATTCCGACATGTATGTCACGATCGTTAAAGAAATGAACCTTCGAAAAGAAATTAACATTTTTTAGATCGGACATCAGTGACTCGCAAGCCATAAAGGTAAATAGAAATGAAATCAATATGGTAAAATTAGACGAGCTCGGATTAATCAAAGTTTGTTCATAACAAAAGCTAAGCCGAAAAACGGCAATGATTACAAAATATTGTAGAAACAGAAATTAAGGGGTCCCAGCCTCGGCCTCTTCCTCGGAACCAGGAGAACCCGGAATAATGAGTCGTCCTTCACTTCGTAAGACACGCCCATGCCCTCTTCGATGAGCCCTGGGTTGAGAACTCGGGCCTGAGCAATGGCGTTGTCAAAAGCTTGGACAGCCGCGTTAACCACCGCGTTCCTGGCCTCTTCAAAATCGGCAGTCTTTTGGTCGAGCTGAGTTTGAAGCGCCTGAAGTTGGACATCTTTATCCCCCAAAGATTGGGTAAGGGCTTCTTTCTCGGCGCTCAGCTCACCGACCTTAGAATTAGAAAGGCGCAGGTCCTCCTTCGCCGTGTCCACCTCCTTCTGCAGATCCCCAAATTTAACCTCCAGGGCGGACTTAGATCGCTCTAACTCCACGACCTTAGCAGAGAGGGATGACTTGGCCGCATTCGCCTGGTCCAGATTCTGGAGGAGGTCCTGAAATATCTGGATCAATGAGGTCGTCTTTAAGGCGTCCTCCTCCATCCGCTTCAACATGACCCTCACAGAAGAGGTCAGGCCGGAATCCAGAAAGAGACCAGGGGGAGGCTTCAAAGCCGCCCTGAGACGGTCAGAAACGCCTGACTTCCATAGCTCCCCTGGCTCCAAACTGAGGAGGCCCCCTGGGTCCACTGGGAAGCAGGTATTGCAGCTGGACTTGGTGATGGGGGAGAAACATCAATAGGAACCACCTCGTCAGCAGGTGGGTCCTCCCCCAAAATGATGTCTACCCGCTGTCGCTTTGACGCTTCGGGTTCTGAATGGGCAGCCTCTCGCGACTTGCCCTTGCCGGCTCGCTTGGGTAGATACTTCTTGTAGTCAGCCGAAGTCATGCCAACTGAAAATCAGAAAATGCAGTGTTAGAAAGCACCAAAAAGAGAATGTTGTCAAAAATAAATAAAAAACTTGACATACATACCAAACTCATAAATAGCATCATCTCCAAACTTATTTACTATCCGACTTAAGTCGATGACGCCATAGTCGTCAGTGTACTCAAGTAAAATCCGCACCGCGAACCTCTCAGCTCTGGAAAGCGCGGACACAGGAGTGGCGTAGTGTTTTGGACGACGTCGATAGTGTTTTCGCGTCCAATACAGCTCGAAGTGGCATAATAAGTTCCCATCATCTAGCAGCTCCTTGCCAAACCAAGGGAGGGAATCGGAACGAGAAGCCACTTTAAAATAGGCATTCTTAAAGCCTTTAAAGGATTGAGAGTAAGGGATGAAAAGTCCCCTATCAGGGGTACCTCGGTAGGTAACCCACCCTTTCCTCTCTTTCAACTCGGCACCACTCCGAGCCGTATAGACATCAAAAAAGAAATAGAAAAGGGGGACTGTACAAGGAAGAAAGAGGTAAGAGCACAGTTGCTCAAAACCTCGGATAAAAGCCCATGAATTTGGGTGAAGTTGGGAAGGCGCCACTCGAATCCGGCGCAGCACGGCCATTTGGAAGTCTGTGAACGGAAGCCGAATTCCGACTTTTGTGACCAGATCCCGGTAGAAAAAGAAGAAGCAGAGCTCATCTGATATGGGGCCCGCGCATATCGGAAAATCACCCGGTGGAAGAAGGTCGACCCCCTCAGGATTCCCAAGAGGAAGCTGGGAGACGTCGGCTGGAGTCATTACTGACCTCATATGAAGGATTTCTAGAAGAACCCATTCATTTACATTAGAATTGTCCATTGTCAGGTCCCTGGAACACGAAGGAGTCGGGTCAGAAATATAATCAACCTGACTTGACCCAGAGTCATCTAAATCAGATGGTAACGGGCCTGGACTCCAAGAAAAAGGGATAGAGTCGTCAGAACTGCTAAGAAGATCGACGAAGGGCACCTGACTGGATGCCGAATCATCAAAAGTGGAGGGGATTTCCGATTTGGGAAAACCCAGCTCGGATGAAGAAATGCTGGAAGAACTATTACTCAACTGGAAAGGTGGGATCCGATCTAAAACAGACCCCGAACCTTGCCCAAATGGTGGAGGAGGAAGAATATAGGACAAGGGAACTGGCTCGGAAAAGAAACTCGGCCCAGAAGTTGAAGCCTGAGGAATCGAGGAGGACGCACCTCTAGTAAAAGATGGTTGGGGGTGTTCACCCCTGCGTCCCCTCCGACCTCTACCTCTCCTACCACGAGCACCTCTGGAGGTCTGACGACCTCCTCGGTGACTTCGGAGAAGCTGCTCAAGCCTCTCCTCTTCAGTATACTCCCTACCGTAAAACCAGTATTGCACAGATCGTGGTAACCTACCTATCATCTCCTCAGATACCTCTCCACTATCATTTCGACCACCAGAACTACCAGGAGCGTCCATTACCCACTTAAAGGGTGGATAAGACAAGAAACACTCCCTACCAGCTAGAAAACGAACAAAAAAGTACAGAAATCTACAAGAAAGAGAAAATTACCTGATGTGAAACTGGGTAGAAGAAATGGCCAAGGTAGAATACTGGGACAAACGGAAGGAATATGCAGAAAACTCAGAATGTGCAGAAAAACCCAACCCCAGGAGACGCGTGAGAACAGGAAAGGAGAGGTGGTAAAGGCTGATGCGTATTTATAGGGTTGAGGGGGTGGAAGACCAAAGGGTGGCCTCCCAAACGTTTGAAGCATCAGGGGCAAAAAAGGATTTTCGCCGCCCTGCACGACCTGCACCACCTGCGCTGCCTACCTGCAATAAATGATCACAATCATGGCCTACTCTAGGCTCAGAGTAGCTTTCCTGCCCAATGCGCGGAACTGCCAGTAAGGGGAGTACACGTGTCTTGTTATAACCGTCACTGCAGGGGTAAGACGAAGGGACAGAAAGTGGTAATAAGACGAAAGGTCAGAAAGCTGAAAGGTCACCTCAAGGGTTCCGACATTTGAAATCCACTGATCTAACAAATCTGATCCAAAATCATAACAAAGTTCGAAGAGTTACGACCTCCGACATAGCTTACACGTGGAATAAAAGGCAAGATGAAGGACGGCTGACTAAACCAGAGAATCTCGGCATTCCGACTTCCCGAATACCGAGCTGGGGGGCAACTGTTACGGATGGACCTCAGCCAACCGCCCTCCGAGAATATCTCGGGTGGGGGATATGGCAAAATCCTAACTGACCCATATTCGCCCGTTGAGGCCGACCAAGTCGGACGAAATCTCAACGACGGAGCTCAGCAGCCGAGCCAGGTACCTCTATAAATAAGCACCTAAACATCTCAGGTACACACCTCTGAATCGCCTAGCTTATTCCACTCATTGTGCACACACAACACCCCCTGGTTATAAAGCCTATTGCTGGTGCGCAGTGATTGGGACCTCGGCATATAGCCTAGTAAGTTGGGCATATACATCATCTCTGAGCGCATACCATCTGGTATAGCAATACGGTCTACCTCGGACCTAACAACATTCATCTTATATTATTTGGATTACATCCGACTATCCCCACAGCCGATAGCCATGAGATTAATCCATCGCCTCGGGACAGCGCACCAAGCGATAAAGAGCTGACCACGGAATGTTTTCCCTTCATAAGAACTGGGGTTCGAACCCCCCAACCACTTGCTTAAGGGACGAGATACTGAACCATCACGCCCACTACGTGGTTTATTACATTATTTGATTTCTGAAAGTTCCCTTCTGATTTCTTTTTATTAGTCATATTCTTTCTTAGTTCGATGATGTAAAATTTCATTTTTTAGGATCACTTTGGGCTGCATAAAGAAAGGACCAGTAATTTTAGTGAACATGTTCCAACCCTATTCTAGCAATAGGAATCTGGATTGTTTATATAGGTCACGCCACACTATCTAAAGCCTTCAAAACTTACATGGGCTTGGGCAATTTGAGGTGAGGTTACTTTAATATCAACTTAATCTAAGAGCTGGTCAATCTTTTAACTGAAATTAAAAGACTTACGAATAATCAATGCTAATCATATGAAAACAAGGTCCGGTTAGATTAATGTACGCTTTTTTCTTTTTTACAAAAATAAATAATTTAAAACGCTGTAATCAATATATAAAAGAAAACAATCAAAACATTACTTTGTATATAATGCTGTAATTTTTATTTATTTTTTTGGTACAGAATAATGCTGTATTTGATTCTCATTGAGAGTCAAACATTGGTTTTCACAGCTATCAATTATTTCCGATGGATTTAACAGTATACTATATAGCCTGCGGCCAGCCCGGTTAACCAAAAGATAAATGTATAAACAGGTAGCCCAGCCCATTTAAAGGTAGCTCGTGAGTCGTGCCCCTACTAAATGAATTGTGTGTTATGCTTCAAAAAAAAAAAAAAAAAATTGAATTGTGTGTTGACGTGTGTGTTTTCTTTGAGAATTTTTATTTGAAAAATAAAAATATAACATATCTAAAATAAAAATTGTATATTAAAATTTTAAAAGGTAGAGGGAAAATAAATTTTAATGCCTGAAAATAAAAAATAACAAACTTAAGTACTTTTTATTTTTTCGGTACATACAAACTTAGGCTTTTTCATCCTTTTGTCTCTCATTAATTATTTAATAACATTTTGCCCCTTATTATAAACTATCTACCATTTTGCCCCTTATTGCAAACTATCTACCAATCTATCCCTCTTTAATCGATTAAATTGAATATTTAATCGATTAAATGGCCAAATGAAGATTTAATCGATTAAATCTTCATTTTAATCGATTAAATCTTCCTCTTTATCAGAAGAACAACCTTATGTGTGAGAGATCTAGTCGATTAAATAGGGAGATTTAATCGACTAAATCTTCAAGTCAACGATTTTGGCCTATTTTGACCATTTAATCGTTAAATTTTTGGCTTAATCGATTAAAGAGGGGCAGATTGATAGATAATTCCGAGTAAGGGATAAAATGGTTATTAAATAATTAATGAGGGGGCAAAAGGGTGAAAAAACCTACAAACTTAAGTACTTTAAGTCCTAAGTACTTACTCAATTTAAAATAAATTGAATAACCCCCAAGGTAGCTCAGTTGCCAACTGAGCTCCCAAGGGTTTGCTTGAGTCACGGGTTCAAACCTTGCCTCAAGCAAATTCTTGAAAAATCTTTGGGGGACAGAGGAGGAAAGTGTCTCCTTCTCGGTTGGAGGATTAGTCTCATCCTTCCTCTGAAAGGGGCTAGCCTATAGGGCCGTACCCCGAGGGCAAGGTGACATTGGGGATACCTCCGGGTTATACCAAAAAAATAAATTGAACAACATTTAAGTTTTTGTGTGTTAATTATTCTACATTATTTTTTTTCTTTAAGAAAATAAAGCCTTTTATCTATATATTAAGGGTTCAATTTTTCTAAAGTCATTGCATATAAGTTATCTGCAGTAAGTCCAATACGACGTCATTTTTGCTGTGAAAATCATGATATTCTTGTAATTTTAATTTATTTTAGGGTTATAATAGTCTTTATATTTATAATTTTTTAAGATTTCAATACCAAAACGAAGTTGTTTTGGAAATAAATGCAGATAACTTATTTGCATTAACTGCATAAACATTTTTCCCATATATTAAATATACAACATGTTTATTTGGTAGGATACTGTATTTAGAGGTGGCAAAGTGGGCGCCCCGCCGCGCCCCACCCCGCGCCATCAACCCGTCAAAAAATGAGTCAGTCCGTCCCGCCCCATTTGGCTGGTTGGGCGGGTTAACCCGCTAGTTCAAGCCTATTTTACACTGACCCGCCTCGGCCCACCTATGCCCACCATCAAACCGCCAAAAAATGAGCTCGCCCCGCTCCATTTGGCGGGTTGGCCCGCCGAGTCAAGCCAAGCCCATTTTGACGGCTCTAACTGTATTTGTCGTTTTAGGGTTTCTTTATTGGACTTAGTATTATTTTATATATATATATATATATATATATATATATATATATATATATATATATACACGAGTCAATGGAATAATTGCGAATTAAGCATAGATAGTCCGTTTAACTTATGAGTTAAACAAATAAGGCTGAAAATGAATGTTCACTTGTTTAAAGTTTTTTTATTTTTTAATTTATGATTATACAATGTAAATTATATATCAAAAGTTGAGTGCCTTTTAATAAAACCCTCAACTCCTTCCAAAAACTGAAACCTGATTTCAGATTCTTACGAGTTAATTGAAACATTCACTTACATTGTTGTCTATTAAAAATACATATTGCACATTTGTTTGTCCTTTTTAAGGAGAATTTAAAATTTTTATTATTATTTTTAAAGTTGTTTCAGTATTGTTTTCAAAATTTAAAAATAATAATTTTTTAAAAATACACTATAAAAATACATTTTTCTTCTTCAAAATTTATCCAAACACGTCCAACAATTCATCTTAAATTGTGTTTACTTGTTAGTTATACTAGTTATTATTTTATTTTTTTGTTGGAGGTTATACTAGTTATTTTATGATATAACGAGAGAAGTTAATTTTATAATAATTTTTTCATATAAAAATAATTTTGTTATCGTTATAATAAAATTAAATTAATAATAATGAAATAGCATCAATTGAGAGAAATTTAATATTGATTTGACAATATTATAATAATTGTAAAATTTAAAAAGAAAAAGAAAAATGTGTATCATTTTATTTTATTTTTTGGTGGAAGAAGTGTGTATTATTTTAAAGGATGTAAAATTATGTCATTTTAAGTAAGAGAAAGAGTTAGATAAAGGAAGAGAGAGCGGACAAAAAAAAATAAAGATATCGGTCCCACATTTTTATAAGAGTGAAATGATATAAATTGTGTAATTCGAGAGGACAAACATTTTTTCCGATTAAAAAAACCTACTTCTAAGTAAATGAAAGAAATATTAAAAAGTGAAATTCGGTTGAATAATTCACCAAAGCGCTAGTAGTACGTCAGTTGGATATATTTTTCTCTGTTTATTATGAAATCAGTTATAGAGAAGGTGCTTTGCTTTCTGTCCTTTGAAAAAAGAAAGAATGTAAAGAGGGAGCTATATGACGGTAAGAGAAACATCATGTGCGTACAATTAATTCCAAAAAAATATAAAGTAAAAATCTTTAAAACGTGGCAGAAAACCAATGGCTCTGCCAGATTAGCTTTGCCACCTTCACTTGTTCCTATCTGACCACTCTGACTTTTTAATATTTACCTTTTCCACAATATGGTGCGGACAAATTAAGAATTTGTTTCTAAATCAACATTTGGTATGAACAAATAAAATATTTGTTTCAAATGTCAACACTGCGTATTCACAGAATCACGGTATTTATATTTAAATGTCACTTCATCATTAAAAATACAGTTCTATATTTTATCTTTAATATTTGGAAAAAAAATTGTCTCTTAAAAAGATATAAAAAATTATATCATTTTAAATAAGAGAAACCGATATTTTTTATTTAAAATTCAAATTAAAAAAATCCTCGCTTTCTCTCTTATTATTTTCATTGCTTATATTTTTCTCTCACTTGAAATAATATATTATTATCTCCTTTAAAAAGATAAACTTCAAACCCTTAATAATTATATAAAGTACTGACAGTAAGATTTTCATTTTATATTTTTCGTAAGTTTTTTAATCGTAATTTAAAACAAAATTCAATTTTATTATTCTCATTTAAATCAAAAATTTGAAATGTAAAACTTTATTTTTAAATAAAATTAATTTACAATATTATAATTTACTTATATATATATATAGGTGGTCTTTATTTTATCATGTTACATGAAGTCGTGCAATACTAAAAGACAAAATAATAATAATAATAATAAATATGATAAGACACTTTGTTCAATAATTTTGTTTTGTCTTATCTTAACATAACCAAATTATTTTTTCTACAACATAATTCTTATTTATCCCATATATATATTATGGGAAATGATCCTTTGACACCGGATCTTAACAGTTGATTTTCAACAATTTAACGGTTATAATTTATTAGGAACTAATAATTAATTAATAAGTTTCACCCAATAAATTATAACAGTAAGATTTATGAGATATTTAATAAGTTTGACTCAATAAATTATAACCGTCAGATTTATGAAATATATATATAGGGACAGGATCCTTTGACATTGGTGTCAAACTTCAAGATTTAACAACAAATCATAACCGTTGATTTTCGCCAATCAGCGGTTATCATTTATTGAGAATCAAACTCATTAATTAATAATTAATTTTTAATAAATGATAACCGTTGATCGGCGAAAATAAAAATCTAATTTCTATATACAATATATGATGTTTAAATAAAAGATTTTTGTGGTGTGTGTAGGGTAAAGGCAAGGATAACGAAAGCATGGGGTGATATAAACTGTAGGTGCTGTTTGGTTGAGGAGATCTTAAAATTTTCCTAGGCAAATCAACTTGGCAAAACATAAAGTCTTTGTTTGGTACACAGATTCTGCAATGTTGCCCATATGTGCCATTTGCATGGTATTCTCCATTTGGTCCATGAAAGCTAGGCATTGGTACTATTTAATAAGAGATGTTGGACATGAGTTTTTGTGGATAGCCAGCTAACTAGTCTAATGCAAAAATAATTCATCCGAGAGTACCTCTGATAGTTCGCATGAACGCTAAAGGAATAGTAGTGGAGGAAATGTCAGTAACTTGCTACCTATTGGGAAAGAAATAGACGAACGGCTACCTATTGAGGTAAAGGAACAGCGTGTGAGTAATTTGCTTCAAGCAATAATGGTAGGAGGATGTGTGCTATACACTAGGTAAATGAATTCATTGGACACCACCAATATCAAAGAAACGAAAAAAAAATTATGATAATCACTATTATAGCAAACCCCTTTTTTTCTGAAGTAAATGACATATTAGAGGGGTTGGTAAAAAAAAAAAAAGGTAAACGGTACGTGATTCAAAAAAAAATTAAAATAGAGATATTTTCGTAATTGTCACTTATTTTCCCATCTATATTTTACCTCAAACCAAACATAGATTTTATAAATTTTACCTAATTTGCCCAATAATTTTTTTTTAACCAAACAATTTTTTTTTTTACAATTTCTTATCAAACTCAGTTTCCAACTATTTCCCTATCAATTATATTTTTCTAATATTTAAAAAATTTCTTCTTAACCAAACAACCCTGTACAAATTGTGAACAAGATGAGAGACATGAAACGACACATCTTCATGGTTCCATTACGTCAAACACAACCTTTCCCTACCCTACTACTTTTCCAACACAAACCTTCCCTAAGAGAGGAGGCACCAACCTTTTAGGCACCAACCTAGTTACTTCACTGAAATCTTTTGAAAAGTGGTCCAAAAACACGTGTCGCCAGTGACGTGCATGTTCATGCAGTGAATATTTTAGGATTAAAATGCACAAACACTATCTACTTGAAATAAAATAAGGAAATAATAATTTTAAAAAATAATTTTATTTCTTATATATATATAAAAACATGCGGAATTTATATATATATTTTTTACATGATCCTATATGGGTCCTAAATACTATATATATATATATATATATATATATATATATATAAAGAGATAAAATTTATTTTCTACAACATAAGAAATATTAATTTCATGCATAAACACTGCTTCAATGTCATTTTTTTTTACATGACATGTATCAAAATTTAAAATTTTATTAAAGAAAAATGCATCCCAAAAGGAAAGACGCTCTGTTTTCTATTTTGTCATATATTGACGTATATATACACTATGGATAAGGTTACATTCAGTTGCATCTAATTTTCTGAAATAAAATAAAATCACAAAAGTATTGTATTATTAATCTCAAAGTGATGCATTTTGTACTCACTGAAAATAACTTATCTTGTTTATCAAGAAAAAGAAAAAGAAAATAACTTATCTTCTTTGATTGAAGAATATATATATATATATATATATATATATATATACATGAGTTTAATATATATATATATATATATATTTTTTGTATAAATGAGTTTAATATTTCTAATGTTTTAGAAGATAATTTTTATCTTTTACACACAAATAAAGTTTGTAGGGCTCATATTTTTTCTTTCTCTCTCTTCTTCTTACATGCCAATGTGGGTTCCACACCCTTTTATGTATGTGTATGAGATATATTTATTGGGGTTTACATATATCATGTCACATGACACCAACAATTTTTCTACACGCACAACATTTTGTGGGGTCCACACTTTCTAAAGCAAAAAAAAAAAACAAAAAACTAATGCACGCAAAATGAATCTCTATAACATTACACAATCATTTTTCCTACAACATAACTCTTATAAAACCCATATTTATTTCCTATAAAAATAAGAAACATTAAACTACACACACATATATATATATATATATATGAGAGACAAAAATTGTTTATCCTATCACAGGAGATAAAGTATGTGCTGCAACCGCAAAATTACATCATTTAAAGGGTTGAGGAAATTAACGAGGGGTGTTTTATAATTTATTTATTTTTTTTAAAACTACCTACAATATTTTTATTTTTCAATATTGTCAAATATATCCAACCCTATATTTAGTAATATGATATTATACTTATTTTTTATTTAGTAATATGATATTATACTTATTTTTTATATGTACTTTATCTATTTTTCTTCAACGCCATTGCGTCAAAATCTTAACTAGCTTTCATTTTTTCTTTTTCTTTTTTATTGTTAGTTGAGATTATGATATAATACTATCTGAAAAAATAACTAAAATATACATAAAAAAATATAGGCATAATATTATTATTTTTATTAATTTTTTTATTATTGAACTGACTTAAAATTTCCCGTTTGATAGTACATAGTTTTCTTTTGAAAAAAATATATTTTACTGTTGAATCTAAATTGTTTTGACTTTTGAATAGTTAATTTGTAAGACTGGTAGAGTGTCACAACGTGGTCAGATTAGGAATGGGTAATGAGTAATTATAATGACAACACGCAAGTTTAAGACGCGTAGTGCTATAAACCCGGACCGTTCCTTTATATTATTTGGTATTTAGATCGTCCGTAGCCTTTTGAGATTAAATTATTATCATTGTTAATTTTATAAAAAAACCGAGTAAAACTGGAGGATAATTAACGAGTTTAATGTCTATTGTAGTTATAGGATATAAATTTATCACACTAATATAAAAGTGTATCTGATTCATATGGAGTTATGTGAAGAGAAGAGAGAATCAAATGAAGGTAGCTCGGTTGGCGCCAGGGAACTGAGCAGGTGCAGATGAGAGTATGTGTTTGATCCTTTCTAATAGAGAGGTTTAAAACTTTAATTTCGGGACTCACCCCGAATTGGACTAGTCGAAAAGGGATGAACCGATTCGAATATATCCACACACAAAAAAAAGAGAGAAAAAAGAGAAAGAAAATATGAATAACATATACTTTTATGTATGTAGTAGATATCGATTATGCTATTATTATCATTATTTTGGCTAAAGAACTTATCATTTGACAATTACTTTAAATTTTTTATTACTATCATTATTTTGAGCTTATTATTGTTATTATTAAAAAGTAATAATTAACTCATATGAATTTAATTCCTGTCTTATTTAATAAAATACTCTTTATTAATTCTTTTTAATCTTCAAAGTTTTGGATTGCGAGATAACTTAAATTTTAATATTAACTTATAACACAAGAAGCTGACTTAATTTTTTTTTTTTTTGATAACATGAAGCTGACTTATTTCGTTTGACAAAAGATATGACAACCGTGTCGAATCCATAAAATGTGGATTGCCAACGTATAGTTTTTTAAAATCTTTAGCAAAATTACGCATATGTTTGCATTGCAAGTTAGTCGAACTTAATTATAACTGACACATCTATTCTTATATATATATGTATATATTATATATATGTGTGTGTGATGATGGTTCATTCCTCTCTTCTAATTAAGAATAATTTCGACTTAAGCTGGTTTCATTAGAGGAGATTATGAAGGTAAACAACTTATTACTTCGTTGAATTTCAGCTTCTTTCTTCTTCTTTTCCTCAAGAAAGCTTCAATTTGATTTATCCAACAATTCCAGAACATTTTTCTCTTTTGATGACAATATTTCAGCTAACATGTATATGGTTAATTATGAGATGTTTTATGCCTATAAATGGTGCAGCAAAAGATCGTGATTGAGGTGCCACTCCATTGTACAAAATGCAAGAAGAAGATCATGACCATATGCACGACGGCTGATGGTGCTGATCATAACCCTCCCGATCCTAATTATTATTATTATTATTATTATTTGTCTTGCACACTGCTTAATTAATTGTTTGTGGATCATATGCTATTTGCATGCATAGGTGTTGCATCGGTTGCTTTTGAAAGGGAAGAAAGAGATCGAGTGGTTATTAAAGGAGAAGAAGTTGATGCAGCTGGGATAACAGAATGTTTGAGGTTGAAGGTCAAAAAGTATGCTAAGCTAGTTAGTGTGGTCAAGGATGAAGAAGAGGGTTGACACTTGACATGCTAAAGAGAATGATTTGTCAATGGGAGACAATATCTCAACTCCATCACCAGCCTCAGCTACCTTGAATCTTACCATGTTATTCATTATGATTCCATCTCTTCCAATTCGTATAGTTGAAAGCTTAGATTCTTAATTTTAGATCGTCATCTCGTTACAGCGTGTTATGTATTTCTAATGTTCTTATATAGGTAGAGGAGGTTGATTTTATTTGTTAATACTGTCCTAAATTATTTTACAAAAATGTATACATTGTTTGTACCATGGTTGATTTGTAGAATTAAATTATATATTTGTCATATGTAAGGAGCATGTTTGTTTAATTTGAATAAAAAATGATGTTTGAGACTTTTAGGAATCATGTCCCATTATCAATATTGTTCTCTGTCTTTCAAATTGTTCATGACTTATAAGGGGTATTTACAGATTCTTGTGAAGGGCAATGGCAATAAAATTTCTTACGTGTGGTGTATTTCTTTGGATCTTTCTTGATTACTTCTATATGGGTATGCAATATATATATTGTTGTTTCAAAGCCTGAACGCCATGCTGAATTAACTGAATTTCATAGCTCGACCATCGTTGGCGAGGTAGAAACTTGGTATAATTTTACTTTTCATATTTAGAGGTCGATGATTAATTAATGGATTTATCATCTATCATTTAACATGACCAGAAAAACTTTCCTACAAAACATTTTGCACGGGCACGCAAAACGAATCTCTATAACATTACACAATCACTTTTCCTACAACATAACTTTTATAAAACCCTTAATTAATTACGCGTCTACAGATTCAACTGGTATGGAATTTAGACGGCGGAAAAGGTAGAAAGTCGTTATTAAGTGTAGTATGGTATTGGAAATGGAAAGCTACTAAATCCTTAGAGGTTGTGGTGACGTAGGAGTGTTTCACGTATGGCGGTCCAAAGAGCGTCAAAGGGGCGAAAGCCAAGAGCTGTTCCACTCCACGACCCAAGTGGACAAAAAAGTAGAAGGGGTGAGGCTAACCTCCATTAACGGTCAACCAAAGACTTGCAGGAGAAACATTTTTATTGTCGAGAGGAGTACGAAACATTTCTATATCATAAGTATTTCAGCACCTATGATATACAAGAGACCAGAAAAATTAGTGGCTCATCCCAGGGTGCAAACGAAGGGAGGTGACATTCCTATCCTCTTTACCAGTGATTTTGAGTTCGAGTTACTGAGAATGTAACTGTGGTAAAATTTGACAAGGAAAACTTTGCAGCTATGTGATTTTACTCGGTTCTAATTGGATTGGTCAAGTAATTGATGAAGAAACAAGACCGAAAATAAATTCATTTAAATGGATTAATAGTTTCAAGTCCAATTCACTTAATTTTAGCGAGCAAATGGATAATGTTGTAAAAAAATTGGGAATGATATAGAGAAATCGAAAGGGGAGGGGGAGTAAAAATAAGGCAATTTCTGATTTGTAAAACAGTTTTTTAGGATTAATAGTTTCAAGTCCAAAAACTTAATAAAAAAATGGATAATGTTGTAAAAAGGGAAGATATAGAGAGAGAAAAATGTTTTGAAAATTATAACTGTTTTTTTATATAGAATCCAATTCACTATAATTTTTTTAACTTTCAGCAAAAAAACATGGATAAACTATTTCCATCTTTATAAAACAGCTTTAAGAAGAAGAAAAAAAAACAAAACACAATCAAACATGTCTAGTACCCCTTTTTTCTCCTCTTCTTCCCCTCTCCTCTCCTCCCCTCTTTCTCTATGGGAGTGCATTGGTCCGAGTGCTCTATACATTTGCAAGCGGAAAAGGGGTTAATGGATAAACAACATGTTTAATTTTTTTTTTTTATTTTTTTGATTTATGAATATACACTATAAGTTATATAACATACCGTGTCTTTTTAGTAAAATACTCTTCTCCTAAAAACAGAAATCTGATTTCAGATTCTTACGAGTTAATTGAAACATTCACTTATATTTTTGTCTATTAAACATACATTGTGCCATTTGTTTGTATTTTTAAGGGAATTTTTTTAATTAAAGACATTTAAAAAATGTATAATATTTTTAATTTCTTTTTAAAAAAATTTAGTATTGTTTTCAAAATTTTAAAATAATGTTTTTAAAAAAAACCATAAAATTACTTTTTATTTTTCAAAATTTTGAAACTCAACCAATTAACAATTCATCTTTAATTGTGTTTACTGGTTAGTTATACTAATCATTTTAGGGTTCATTTTTTCTGTAGATAATATAGATAAGTTATCTCTACATTGAGCCCAAAATGACGTCGTTTTGGAGTTAAAATTATGGTATTTTTATAATCATAATTTATTTCAGAGTTATAACAGTTTTTTTCTTTATGATTTTTTAATTTTTAACACACAACGATGTCGTTTTGTGAGTGAATATAAATAACTTATCTATATTTACTGTAAAAATATTAAAGCCATCATTTTATTACATAAATGAGCTAGGGAGGTTACAGTTATAATATTTTTTCCTAACAAATTATCTTTATGTTAAAATTAAATCAATGATAATGAAAAGGCATCAATTGAGGGATAAATTTGATTTTGATATGAAAATATTTAAATAATTGTAAGATGGTGTGAAAAATAATTGTAAATAAAACCTACTTCTAAATGAATAAAAGAAATATTAAAAAAATAAATTCAGTTGAATAATTCATGAAAGCGCTAATACGTCTCTCTCTCTTTTTTTTTGTATGCTATATATATATATATATATATATATATATATATATATATATATATATATATATATATATATAGGGATTTACATTTCTGCAGCTGCTGTACGTGCAACAATCAAATACTTCCCACATATGCATTTGAAAGCATTAAATGCGGGAAATCAAAATCATACAAAAGATGAAAGCATTAAACATGGAGAATCATAATCATACACCTGTTATTGTTGTACGTAAAGCGGTTGCAAAAATGATTTTACCATATATATGGATTTAATGTTTCTACAGTCAATGTAGATAAGTTATCTACATTCGATCTCAAAATGACATTGTTTTGAGTTGAAAAATTAAAAAGTTATAATGAAAAATACTATTATAACCCTGAAATAAATTATAATTACAAAAATGTTTTGATTTCCGTCAAAACGACGTCGTTTTGAGCTAATGTAGATAAGTTATCTACATTGACTGTAGAAAAAACGAATCCTAAATATATATATATATATCTCTCTGGGGTCGTTTTAATTGCGTCGTTTTAATTAATGAAGGGTGTTTCTATAATTTTAGGTGAATTAATGAATAGTGTTTCAGTAAAATGCATATGATAAAAAAAAATGAACAAAATTACGGAAACACCCTTCATTAATCAAAACGACGTAGTTTTTGGTAGATGTAAATAACCTTATCTAGAGTGGCTGAGGAAATGTTTTTTCCTATATATATATATATGGTTCGCTTTTTCTTCAGTTACTGCAGATAAGTTATCTGCAGTAAGCCCAATACGACGTCGTTTTAGAGCGAAAATTATGGTATTTTTGTAATTTTAATTTATTTCAGGGTTATTATAGCCTTTACAATTACAATTTTTTAAACTTTCAATCCCAAAACGACGTCGTTTTGGAAGTAAATGCAGATAACTTATCTGCATTAATATATATATATATATATATATATATATATATATATATATATATATATATATATATATATATATATATATATGGTTATTTCTAAACCACTTTATAAGGTTATCTAAAGAAATCGCTTTTTAAGTATGACTGGTCATACTTAGTTATAACAATAAAGCTGTTCTTTTTATATATATAGGGAAAAACTTTCTTCTCACTGTAAGCTTATCTCCGGCTAGCCCCAAAACTACGTCGTTTTGATTGAGAGAGAAAATGCAATTTTAATATATGATTGGTCATACTTAGTTACCTAAAAGGGAGAATAACCTTATTTATAGTAATATATTATATATATATATATATATATATATATATATATATATATATATATATATATATATATATATTTCTGTGTTCATTATGAAATCAGTTATATATAAGGTGCATTTTAATTTCCCAACCAGTTCATTTTTCGAACTATATTCAATTTGAGTACTTATCGGATTCTATTATAGGAGCAGCCCTCCCAAATCTTTTTTTTCATTCTGAGGGCTCGAACTCGAGATCTTTGATTAAGGGGCTCAGACTCATTACCATCTATGCCAATGGTATTTGGTAGAGAAGGCAATGTTGTAAAAATCGCACCGACCTGGCCGGATCGACCGGAAACAGTGAACTGATCATATAACTAGTCCGTTTTCATATTAGGTCGGTCATGTAATGGAACCGGTGCGACTAGCCCGATTTTTGTAAAAAATGGTGACCCGATCCAATTCATGAATTTTTTTTTCTCATCAATTGATGCTTTTTTTTTTTTTTACTCACCCACACAAATGGTTTGCTTTATTTTGAAACTTTGAGTGATCTGTTGTTTATTAAGTTACATAGGTTATGTACCTACAACACTGATTATTATCTTGGTTATGTATTATGTAACAAATTTTGATTTGATTTATAGTTAGAGATGTTGTCTACTGAACCTGAAGCACCAGTATCACAAATATTATATGTTTGATTGATCGTTTTTTGCAATAATGTATAATGTATTATTTTTCGTATTAAAATATTTGTAATTGATATTATTTTTTATAGGTATTTGAGTATATTTATATATTTTTAACAAATAATAAATTTATATATATTTATGAAATTAGTGATTCATGACTAAATCAATAACCAAATACCTTAATCAGATTAATAATTGGGCCGAATTTAATAATACTGAGATAAGGGGCTTTCGGTCCTTAAAAAAGAAAGAATATGTAAAGAGGGAGCACGTAAGCCAAGAAGAGTAACATCACGTGCGTACAAATTGTACGGTACAATATTTCTTTAATAGAAGGCAAAACTAGGCTGCCAGATTAGCATTGCCACCTTTACTTGTTCCTATTTGACTTCTATGATTGTTTGATATTTACATTTTTCTCCGATATGGTGTGGACAAATAAAAAATTTGTTTCAAAAGTCAACATATATGGTGTGGACAAATTAAAAAATTGTTGCAAAAGTCAACACCATACATTCCTTCTATTTATATTTAAATGTTAATTCATCATTAAAGATACAGTTTTATATTTTATCTGTGATAGTTAATAATTATACATATTACTGACACTCAAATTTTCATTTTATACTTTTCATAAGTTTTTTAATCATAATTTAAAACGAATTTCAATTTTATTATTCTAAATCATAATTTAGTACGGTCTTCCGTAGACTCGATCAATATATAGTTCTAATTTATGACAAAATTAAAATTGATTTCGCAATATGCCTTAGGTTTTTTAGGTTATTTTTTAGTGTCCTTTTATTATATGCAATTTTATAATTTATATTAAAAAATTATAAATATACTCAAATATTAAAAAAATGATAAAAAATTCAAATATTGTAATATAAAAAATAATAAATCACATATTATTATCCAATAAAAAATTAAACAAAAATGTAATGATCGTGATACGAGGCTTTATGTTCAGAAAATGATATCTCTAACTATAAATCAAATCAAAATTTTCTGTATAGTGCATAATTGAAATAATATTAGTGTTGTAGATACATAACTTATGTAAGTCAATAAGCAAACAAATATTCAAAAATGTCCATATGATTTTTTTTAAAAAGTGGATTTTTTTTTTAGACCGGGCCGGGTCACCGGTTAACCGACTGGGTGACCGGTTAACCGACCGGGTCACCGTTTTTCATGAAAACCGGCCGGGTCGGACCGGGTGGCACCGGTTCTGATGCATGGCCGGTCCGTTGCTTGAACCAGACCGATTATATGACCGATTTACCGGTTCCCGGGTCGACCCGGTCGGGTCGGTCCGGGTTTCATAACACTGCTTTTAGTGTCCTTTTATGTACGGAGGATTCAATAGTAAAATCAGATCATTTTGCTTGAGAAGGTAAAATAATGATATGAAAAGTGATGCACAAAAAACTTCTTATAAGATTCAGAACGGCACAATGGGATGAGACAGATAATATGTGCCTAGTTTGCGGCCTTGAGAGGGAGACCATTTCATATGTTATTATGGAGTATAGTAAAGTCAAATTCATGTGACTTAAATTAGTTTCAAGTGATAAAATTAATGATTTCTTTCTTAGGAGATATGAACCAGTGGCTCTCGAAAAATATTGCAATGCATGTTAATGATAGGCAAGATAAAAAATGGCTAACTACTTTCTTTCTAACATGCTCGAAGATTTGACATTGGCGAAATAAAAGAACACATGGTGTCTTGCTAATGTCCGTTTTCGTGAAATAAAACCTAATCCAAAATCTTTCAAAGCATGTGGAAGAGGCTGCAAACAAATGTACAAAATTTGGCTTCTGACAGAAGAATCATGGTAGCGGACATATCTTGGCAGTTTTCCAATTCGGGTGCTGTCAGGGTTAATACGGATGGGGTTGCACATGGTAACACTGGTTCTGCTTGTGGGGGTGTCATTCAAGATGAGTGCGGTAAGTGGCTTGGTGGCTTTGCGTATGAATTAGTAATATGTTCTTCATTTAAAGCAGAATTATGAGATGTTCCTAGGGGGATGGAGATGGTTTGGATGCTGAATACTGTAATTTCATTATTAAAAGTGATTCAACAAGTGTGATCACTGTGCTCACTAGAAATGTTGCAGCAGTCCGTGAGAATCATTTGATTTCTCGCATGCTGACATGGATTGATAAAAACTAGTCTATGATTTCAGGCATACTTTGAAGGAATGTAACTTGTGTGCAGACTGGTCGACGAATTTCATATTAGACTATGAGGGGCAAGAAGACTACTATCTTGATTGGCAGGAACCTCCTTGACATCCGGTTACTATTACTTCTTGATCTGTCAGTTGATGGGAGACTTCGTGCTTTGAGTTGCAATAGTTGGATTTTTTTCTTTTTATGGCTTAGGCCTTTTGTTTATATATATATATATATATATATATATATATATATATATATATATATATATATATATATATATATATATATATATATATATATATATATATATATATATATCATCTCGGTTACATATAATTTTTTCTAAAACGGTGTTCAGCCGTTGTTTTTTATCTCTTATGAGTTTTTTTTTGTTGATAGTTTTATGTTATTAAATAATTTCTAAAATGTTAAATATATATCTATTTTTAATTTTTTTTTTCAAAAACCTCCTTTGTAGTTTATTATTTTATCACTTATCATCTTTTATTTTTTTTCTTAGTATTTATCTTCTTTATGATTTTTTCGTCAAAGACCACTTTTAATATCGTTTAGTAATTAAATTAATTTGTTCATTTTACATGTATAAAAAATGGGAAAAATTATTAATCTGACATAAAAATCTTGGTCTCTATCAACAAACTATTTTTGTTTTGGTCAAAGTTTAAATGATATTATTCAATACTTTTGATATCTCTATCTCCCTATACGTTCAATTACTAGCAGGGTTTCCTGTGCCTTGCCCATAAAAATGCCCATCATCACCGTCGATCCAATTGATTTAATATATAGAATCATTAAAGAGATAAAACTTTATCATTTTTTCAATTCAATTAGGGCTAAAAACTAAACCATAATTATTCATGGGAATGTGAAAAAATAAATATAAATATCGAATAAAAAGGCCAACTAAAAAATTTGATAAAGAGATACGCAAGTACACCGTTGGATTCGTAGCCTTGGTAAAACACCACTTTCTATTTGCCCCTCAAAATAAATAAACGGCGGCGGCAGCAGCTAAGCAGCGGCGGCGGCACTTTGAATATGGGCATCTTTTTCATTTGTATGGGCGACGACAGAGCATATAGGGAGAGAGAAGGGAAGTGAGAAAATTTTTATGCATTAAATCAGATATTTTACAAAACGGTAAAACATTGGTTGTAACAATTCAATATCCTACAAAAAAAATTAAAAAAAATCTTGGTCTCTATCAACAAACTATTTTTGTTTTGGTCAAAGTTTAAATGATAATTCAATACTTTTGATATAGTTCAATTACTAGCAGTGTTAAATGTGAACTTAAATAAAAAATTCATAGAAAAACTAAATGATAAAAAATATATAGAAAAAAATGATAAAGAGATAAACCACTTTATAGTTTGAGTAAATATCATTTTTGGTTCTCAAATTTCACGATTCCCGTTTTAGTCTCTAACAAATAAAAAGGTCATTCATAGTCCCTAAAAAATTCAAAATGGATCAATTTAGTTGAAATCGTGATCCTCATAAATTCAAAAAGACCCACATTAGTCCCTCAAAAAGACTAAAATGAGTCCACTTTGAATAAATTTTTTATTTGTTAATTAAAAAAATAGCTAAAAATTTGTCATCATTATTTATCCTATAATTTTTTAACTTCTATCTTCTTTTTATTTTTATTGAGCTGACTTAAAATTTCTCTTGTGATAGTATATAGTATTCTTTTGAAAAAAAAATATATTTTACTGTTGAATCTAAATTGTTTTGACTTTGTAATTGGTTAGATTCATCACGTGGCAATGGCAGGAGGGGTGCATGGGCAAGGCTGCCAGACTGTCACAATATGGTCAGAGTAAGACTCGGTAATGGGTAATGAGTCATGACATCATCGTTTGAAAAAAAAAAATGAGCTAAGCAATATTGTCATCATTATTATTTGAAAAAAAAAAATAATAACACCTCCATGTTTAGGACGCATATTGCTATAAATCTCGACCGTTCCTTTATATTATTTGGTATTTGGATCGCACGTTGCCTTTTGAGATTAAATTTTTATCATCATTATTTTGGCAAGAGGACTTCTCATTTGAAATTACTTTAAACAATTTTTTTTTTTTTTGGTTTATCATGTGTGTCGTTTTTTTATAGAGGTATTCTCACACAACCTCCTTTGATCACGTTATATTTGGAGTTCGGGCCTGAAGGATCATTGGAACTTTAAACATTTTATTACCATAAATATTTTGATTTTAGGAAAAAATATTTGTTCTTTTAAATGACGCAATTTGTATCATTTTATTCTCACAAAGAGATGAGTGATACCCACACCTTTTTTTTGTCCACTCTTTCTTTTTCTTTTTTTGGTAAGCTTGTCCACTCTTTCTTTATAATCTATCTCATTCTCTCACTTAAAATGATCTAATTTTACATCTTTTAAAATAATACACATTTTTTTTCTCCGTTTTATTAAAAAAAACACTTATATGAATTTAATGTCCTGTCCCATTTAAACTAGAGTTTATTAAAAGAAATGCTACTCTCTCTCTATCTCTCTCTAAGAAATTAGTATATGTTATGCTTTAATTTATTTTTGTGTGAATAAATTTCTTAAGAATAATTTTTCATCTCTTTAGGACCCAACATTGAAGACACCTATTTTTAAATTCCTATTAAATAGAGGAATTTTTTTTAACTCCAAAAAAAAAAATTCCTATCATATCAGTTTTAAAATCTTAGAAGATGAAATGAAAATTTTAGGTGAAATTCCAGAATATTGATATTAGGGGTATTTAAAACTTAATTTTATCTTAAAAAAATATGAAAGTTAATAATAGACATCTAAAATTAGTTGCCGGTATCCGATGAGAGCATATTTTTTGTTTTATTAGAATAGATACTCTCTTACCAAAAAAAAAAAAAATCTAAGAAAAGATAATCATAAAGATAGAGATAATGTGAATATGTCATTTTTTTCCCATATTTAATAAAGGATACATGAGTGCTTGGTATTTTCGTAACATTGAAAATATTATTTTTGTCTAATTTCTTTTTATTTTATATTTTTAATGAGTGGTGGGGCCACCATATTTTGTGTGTATAATAGGAGAAAAAAATCCCATGTTGCATTAAAAAAAGGAACCCGTAAAAGATTAATGTTAAAAAATAGGTTGAATAGTACACGAACAGAATTAAATCAACTCACATTAAAAAAAAAAAAATCACATTGAGACGTGAATATTAACCTATAACACAAGAAACTGACTTATTTTGTTTGACAAAAGGACATGACAACTGCGTCGAATCCATAAAAAGTGGATCGCCAACGCAGTTTTTTAAAATTAAAATCTATAGTAAAATCAAACGTACGTTGCATTACAAGTTAGTCGAACTTAACTATGACTCACATATAATATTCTAACATCTGTATATGGAGTGAATTTATTGTGCACCGGGAGTTTAAAGAATGGTGGGACTGACATATAATATTCTTACATCTATATATGATATGATGGTTCATTCATCTCTTCCAATTAAGAAGAATTTCGACGGAAGCAGGTTTCATTAGAGGAGATTATGAAGGTAATTGCAATTCACATCATTGAATTTCAGTTTCTTTTTCTTTTACTACAAGAAAAATTCAATTTGATTTCTCCTACAATTCAATAACATTTTTTTGTTTTAACTAGAGACGGATCCAGGTACATGATAAGGGAACAAATGTCTACTCTATATGATGTAAAAATACAAAAATATCTTTCTCTTAAGATTCAAGTTTTTTCAATTTAATTTCGAGATAAGATATTATAACAATCAATTAGAGTTACTACTAATGTTATTACAAATCAATTTCACCGTTAGATCGATTATGTTGATCTAATGGTAATATTTATTCCATCTTTATATGGTTATGATTTTCCATATTTAATACTTTATATTTATTTTCACCTTTGCATGGTTACGATATCCTGACGTTTTAATTTCCCTCGTTCTATTTTATTTTTTCGTGAGTTTTTTCCTCTTCACTTTCATTATCCAAACCTAATAGCATAGAGCTATATTCCAGACCCATCATTTGCATCTACTGATTCATCTCCTCTCAAACCTCAGTCAGCGTTATTGGAAGTTGAAACATCCACTTCTTCCTCCATCATCGTTCAGTTGAGTTGCAATTCATCCAGATCTAGATCTAAACCAGACCCAGCTAGCCGGCAAGCAAGTCGCATTCCAGACCAGACCTAGATCTCTATATGTACTTGAATTTATTGAATGCTCATCCTTCATTAATTTTCTAGATCCGCCACTAGTCTTAATGACTATATTTCAGCTAATATTTCAGTTAATTAACAGATGTTTTATGCCTATAAATGATGCAGCAAAAGATCGTGATTGAGGTGCCACTCCATTGTGTGAAATGCAAGAAGAAGATCATGACCACATGCACGACCGCAGATGGTGCTGACATACCCCTCCCTCGCTTCTAATGAATTACTACTATTTTTGTTGTTTAACTTATTATTAGTACTATTATTATTAGTCCTGCACACTGCTTAATTTAATTGTTTGAGGATGAAAGAGAAGAAAGAGATTGAGTGGTGATTAAAGGAGAAGAAGTTGATGCAGCCGAGGTCACAGAATGTTTGAGGTTGAAGGTCAAAAAGTATGCTAAGCTAGTTAGTGTGGTCAAGGATGAAGAAGAGGGTTGACACTTTACATGCTAAAGAGAATGATTTGTCAATGGGAGACAATATCTCAACTCCATTACCAGCCTCAGCTACCTTGAATCTTATCATGTTATTCATTATGATTCCATCTCTTCCAATTCGTATAGTTGTGAACTTAGATTCTTAATTTTGAATCGTCATCTCGTTAAAGCGTGATATGTATTTCTAATGTTCTTATATAGGTAGGAGGGTTATTTTATTTGTTAATATTGTCCCAAGTTATTATACAAAAAATGTATCCATTGTTTGTACCATGGTTGATTTGTACGTAGGAATTTTATACATGTAATAAGTAAGGAGCATTATAAAGAATGATATTTGCCCCATTAACAATATTGTTACATGTCTTCCAAATTCTTCATGACTTATAACGTGTATCCGTCCACTGACTCTTGTGAAGGGAAATGACAATACATTTCTAACGTGTTTTATTTCTTGGATTTTTTCTTAATTACTTCTATATGAGTACGCTTATTGTTGTTTTAAAGCCTGAACGCCTATGCTGAATTAACTGAATTTTATAGCTTGACCATCATTGTCTGTCTATATAAAATTTATTAAAAGAATTTATTATTTAATAGGATTAACTGACTCGTTATTTATTTCATAAGATTCATATAAAATTTACTCAATAATAAACACAAGTCAAAAAGAATATGTTATTAGTAATTTTCGCATTTATATATAAAATTGGAGGGTTTTGCTTTTAAGCCAAATATGCACAAAAAATATATGTGAACAAACAACCTCGAAAACACTTAAATTAAGCAGTGTGAAGGACTAAATTAATGCATGCTTACATGAGTAATTTATAAATGGAAGAGTGAAAAAAGGGAGTAAAATTGAATTAGAATTAAGTATATATATTTGGTAACTGAATTAAGTACATGTTTTAACCTTCACTGATTATTGACAAATAAGAATCAATATTTTTTCGTATTGTAAATAACTGGAGGATAAAAATAGTGAATTGTATTATCCATTATGATAGGTTCCCGCATAATAAATTGTTTCTCTCCCTCCAAATGTGATTTTTTTTTTTTTTTTTGGTGTGTGTGTGTGTGTGTGTGTGTGTTGGGGGTGGGGAGTTTACGTAGAGCATGACAGGGATCAAACCTCCATCTTTATTACACGCAAGCCTGAAAGACTTCCCGTTAGCATAGACGCCTCTATTTGTCTTTGAAAAGTTCTGTGTGTTTTTTCATCATTGATTCTCATTTTCTACATGTATCTCAATCTTGCCATCTTATATGGTGTTGCAAAAATGGCACAAAAACATGCCAAATAAAGAAAGCAGAAAAAGATGAAGAAAAAAACAACTTAATCTTTGTTAGAAATTTCCTGATCAACTAGATATTCACTAGACATTTCATCTTGTGGTTTCTTTGCAAATGCTTCTCCGTCATATCCTGCATCATCCTCCGAATCCTCCTCACTGCTCCATTTTCTTTTTATGATCTTAGGGACCAACCTAGTTACTTCTTTAGTCTCCAACATTTCATTTTCATCATTTATCCTTTCAAACCGAACAGCGCTCACCTTTCTAGCATTTCCTGCTATTACCTGCACCAAAGACAACAAAGCCATTAAACCCCGACGAGCGAGGGAGGGGTGAGAATAATCTTTGTATGTAGCTTTACTCTTGCATAACTGCAAAGAATTATTTCCTGAATTCGAACCCATGACTTTTTAATCATAAAGGAACGACTTTACCATTGCTCGAGACTCACCCTCTCATAATACACTTAATTATAAGGGCCGACCCAGTTTAAATACCCACTTCGTGAGTGTCTGGGGAAGGTGGGATATACATTGAATTTATGAGCCTTTCCCTGCTTTTTGCAGAGAGGCTGAATATTTATAACAAATAACCGCGACCTGACACACCTCGACAAGCAAGCTTACCGCTGAGCCAAGCCGGCCCTTCGACAAAATATAATAACAATGCAAAATATAATTCCAATCCTGTGACAACATAGTTGACCCTACGAGGTGGGACATTCTCTAACCGTATGTCCAACAAACAGAAATCAAAGCACAATCTTCTTGAGGAAAATCACATTGACAACCTTAGTGTAACTTGAGTAATAGGAAGGTATTTGCATGTATTCTGTAGTCGTTGTGTTACGCTTACTCTATTACTACCAACTTAGGATAGATATAAGCAAAAATGAATAAGACTACCTCAAGTTTGAAAATCTGGTTCTTCTGCTTCTGATCCTGGTGGTCAGCATCGGACTCATTATTATCATCATCTTCATCTTCCCTTTCAAGAACTACTTTGATGCACTCACCTGTCCTTGGGATGTATCCAAACGCTTCACATACAAAGCCTGACACTGTCTCATATTGGTGACCCTGAAAGGGTAGAAGTAACCTACATATTAAGAGCCTGAAATTTTTAAATAGACTTAGCAATGACTAGTACCCGTAGTTAATTCAATCAGATCATCGTCTTAACCCTCTAAAACCCAGGGATTCATAAAAACCCAATTATAGTTAACAGCAAAAATCTCTTCAAAATATAGCACGGAAACATATTTCCCATATTTAGTCCGCAATTTGTGAAGAAATAACAGCTAGCATAAGAAATGTTTTAAACTAAGCTGCTTAAAATCCAATGGACCAGGGACGTATTTGAGATGCAAAGATGCTAGGGTCTACAACTGCGAGATAAGAATATGGTTTGCTACATCATAAAAAGTGTATAATTATAACCTTCAAAGACAATGCTACAATGGTTCTGAAGGGAAAACTCACAAACAACTTGATTATTGGCTCTACTACTAATAACGAATCGTGATCTTGGATATTGTTTTTCTTAAAAAGGAATACCTGACTGGGTGGTACAATGAAAATCACACTAACTCCAAGCAACTAATAAAAGATTGTTGAGCATGGTTACAAACAAGGCCATCAGAAGGCTAATACGTAAGTTGCATGTATAAAAAAGTGGTGAACCTCTGGCATCTTGATGTTCAAATCTTCAGAGAGCTGATCAATAGATGTGTTTGCATCTACGTCAAATACACCCTCAGCTCGCATTACTACGTAGCCAGTTTTTTTCTGTATCTCCTCCTGTAGAATCACCACAAAAGACAAAAAAGGTTTTTTTAATGAAAAATCAGCATGTCAATCATATTAACAGCTAGGGGTGTGCAAAATAACCAAAAAACTGAACCGAACCATGAACCGAACTTGAACCGCTCTTAAAATAACCGGTTTTTAAAAACTGGTTCATGAACCGAACCAGTTTTTAAAGAAACAGTTCATGAACTGAACCCGGTTTTAGAACCAGTTTAAGAACCGAACCATTTTGAACCGAACCGAACCTTTTTCAAAACAAACCAAATTGATTTTTATAACTTTTTTTACAAAAATTTAATTTTTTTTTCCTTTCAAAAAAGGGTCGACCCGAACCGGTTCCGAACCGAACCGAACCGTTTCCGAACCGAATCGAACCACTTCCGAACCGAACCATTTAAACCAATTCGGTTCGGTTTTTCAAAAAATCCGGTTCACTTCGACCCATGCACATCTCTATTAGCAGCAACCAGTTGTAGGCACCAACAAGCAAAAGCAGCTGGCACATAAAAAATAAAATATTTTTATATTCAGAAATGCATAATTAGCCACTAATAGCTAAATCCAAAATGCATTAATGTCATACAGCTGTTAGAGACAATGACTTAAACGGTCAAACATTATGAGTATCTCATGTCCGTTAAATTTGTAGGAATGACAGAATAGTACAAAAATATAATTTTTATTTTTCCTGCTGAGAAAAACATGAATGAAGATTGTACTGCTCTAGCTACAGAAGGCATACTAACATTTATAATATACTAAAATTTGAAAGAAACGAAGTAAAGACTAAGCAGAAGAATTTACAGTAGCTTTACCTTTGAGTCATTTTCATCAAAAATTTCACCAACAATTTCCTCAACAACATCTTCAAGAGTTACAAGCTGTAAAATAGCAATATAAATAGGACATCTAGATTCAATAAACATCACCTTGTGAAAACTGTTAGAACTTATAGGATCATCACACAC
The DNA here is from genome assembly GCA_032173675.1 of Gastrolobium villosum. Lineage (NCBI taxonomy): Eukaryota > Viridiplantae > Streptophyta > Magnoliopsida > Fabales > Fabaceae > Gastrolobium > Gastrolobium villosum. Next base: position 94,955 of record JAVKPL010015535.1, on the reverse strand, counting down.
AAAAGATTTCAGAAGACTTGGAGTGTTTATTAACAATCTAATAAACTTTGTCTAAAGAAGTGAACCCCTCTCAATTTAGCAATCAATAAAAAGGATTTACTTCATCCAGTCTTAAACTAGCTATTGTTAAATGCAATAAGCATGTGGAAGGATGAAGCATAAAATCATTAACAAAATGAATTCAAAGCATCGGAGGAAAACTGTTATTAGAAATTCACAATTAATTGTAACAAGAACTAGGAAAGATAAGGGCAAGAGAATGATGTGAATAGTGGGTAAATAAGGGAATTTAGGAAATCAGAATAACAATGTAACCAGAAAGAATTTTGGTTATTACGATGATTTTGGACCTGTAAAGTGAGAGAAGTAATCTAACTTATATTAGAGAACAAGAGTACAGCTGTAGCATACTTAGACATGTATCTACAGTAACATAAGCTGATATTTCTACAGGATTATTTATGACTATTCTTGCAATAGTTCATGATGGCTGGTATGATCTCCATGTTGATTCTATTAGCTTTTATTTAAAATTAACATAAAAAAGAGGTTGGTATGTAGTTACAAAAGATGTTGAAAGAAACAATCACTCATAGTGAGAGTATGTTCTAGTTGATATCTTCTATATACTTTTTTTGGGTCAGTGGTTGTAATTAGCATGGCATATAGATCTTTAGTGAGTCATAAATTTACACATTCATATTGTTCATATTTATGTCAGACAAACAGAACTGAGTTGGTTGTATTCTGGTATAGCATGCACATACTCCGACAGTTCCACCATACTCATTAAGAACGACAGCCATGTGAACCTTCCTGATTCGAAACTCTCTAAGAAGATTCCAAACAGACATTGAATCTGCAAAAGCAGTAATAAGAATTTATTCATCCAACATTCTGCACCAAGTTAAACAGAGTGTTCCTATCCAAACAATTCAAACAGTTTAACAATTCAATTTCAATATGAGAAAAATCATATTCATTAAATTTATCAGTCAAGACATAATAAGCCACCTGCTGTTTAATTCTTTGTCCATACATCAACGAATATTTCATTATAAAATATTAGTAACTGACAGAAAGCCAAACTGTTGAACACTTCCCTTCTACCATTCCAACGGGTATGTATGTGTTATAACAGGGAGTAAAAGACATTACAAGAATTATCAACAGAAAAAGGATATCTTGGTGAAAAAATGATAGCATATTAGCTAGAACAGAATCTGAAGGGGTCAGAATGACAATTCAGAGCCTCCGGAATCTATTCTGAAAATGCTCTGAAATATATGGAGTAGCATAATCAACACAGCAGAGATGGCTATGCAATGAGTGAAAAAGAAACTTGCTTTAACGCACCTCCAATTTAGATACAAAAAATGCCAAATGAAGAATGAGCCTGAGAATGGATTTTAATTAAGAGAGTATTACTGACTTGTTGAATTTTCCTTTCCCATTCTATCGGGCCCAATTACAGTCATCAGGTAAAATGAATAAAGTTTTATTAGTACTACGAACTTTATCCATAATTATCTTTGCAATATTGTCCACAGTAGATAACCATCATTTATCTTCCTTCCATTGCTATCTTCTGTTCATTTTTGGACAAATGAATAAGACTAAGTTGTTGATGCACATGGCCAACCTAATGGATGTCCAAAAGAGTCGGTCATCTCCAATTTAGCTATATTTGTCCAACTAGGTAATCCCAAATATCAGAGCTTACATACAAATTTGATTCTTTTAGAATCTTTAATCACATGAGGGCGAGCCTTAGAGCAGCGGTAAGGTTACTGCTTGTCATCGGAAGGTCATGGGTTCAAATTTAGAAAACAACCTCTTTTCAAAAAATATAAGGATAAAGCTGTGTACGGTTAACCCTCACCCCTACTCTCGCAAATCGGGAAGCCTTTTGCACCGGGATTTGCTCTTTTAGAATCTTTAATCACATGTCTTGCAAAACCAACATTAACGTGCTAAATAAGTATCCTGAGAGTCTGAGACACTCTTCTGCTCTGAACTTGTTAGCAAAGAATGTTGGGTTAACATTCAGTCTTTAGCCATCTCATAGAATTGATAGCAACAAAGGCATAGCCTATACTTGCCACACGAAATCACAAATATATTGACATACACTAAGGTTAAATTTTTTAGTCCTTCTATACTATTTTAGAAAGGGGATTTGAGATTCCCTCATTTCGTGTCCTTTTTTTTGCTTTCTAAATACTCAAATGTTTTGTTTAACTAAAATAGAAAAATCACCATTTCATTTCAATCACAAAGCCCCACAACTTACACAGAATTCCTATATAAGGAACATTTTGAATAACTTATTTCAAACACATGCAGTTTTTTAGTCAGTTTTCATTCAAGTTGCAAATTTAAAACATAAAAACTGTCATGCCATTATAATTATGAGTGAGGATATTCTAACTACCAAAAATTCTCACTACTAACTTACTACCCATCACATCACCATTGGATCAAAGAGAGAGAATGTTAAAAAGTTTTTGAAGAGAGAGAAAATGTTAATCTAATGGTGATTAGATAGGTAGTAAGTTGGTAGTAGAAAATTTTGGTAGTGAGAATATCCCTTCTCTATAATTATATAATTAAATTAAATGACTTTTTTGTTTATACCCGTATCTATCACTTCTAGTATATAAAATAAGATAAAAAGAAGGCAGGTTAAAAGATCACTTGGGAGGGTATGATGGCCTGATGGGTTCAAATAAACCCACCTGTCATGTCTAAAATACAACACCAGTCATAGAGAGAAATAACACTAACATAGGTGATCTCAAGATATATATAAAACTTACCAGGTACGAAATATGCAGGCTTTTGAGCCATATCACCAACTGTAGTACTTTCTAGCAACTCGCCCTTCAAAATCAAACATTATAATTCTGCAAACTATGAGATTGGGGAGATACAATTAATAGGTAAAGCACTTGTATCTCATGATAGTTAAGGGGGTTAAAATCTCCCGACCTTCTGAACATAATCCAGTAGTTCCATTGCATATGCTATACCCATTATATTATCAACACGTTGCTCAAAAACAGGCACCCTAGGAAACATGTCATAATCCAGTTAGCGCATTGGAAAACGAAAATCACTGTAGATTTGAAGCTGGGGAATCTTTAAATACCTTGAGTACTGATGTGTAACCCACAAGTGGTGAAAATCTACAAGACTTGAACTTGCATCAATTGCAACAACATCAACAAGAGGTGTCATAACCTCTCTAACATGTGTATCTTTTATCTCCAACACATTTTCAATCATATCCTGTAATTTATATTTATATTCAAGATACTTATCAGAAACCAAACAAATAAAAATGGATTAAAAAATCTAAATGAAGATAGGGCTTTGCCAAGTATTGTGAAGAAGCATAACAATAAACATATGTCATTATTACAAAAGGGTGCATTTCCGCATGGAAAATTGAAAATTTAATCATGGTTTTCAGATTAAATTTCAATTCCCAATTTTTAAAAATAAAAAAGAAACAAATTTGAATTATGATACATATTTAAAAAATTCTATTTTCTATAAATGAGAGAAAAAGACTGAAAATTTTGAAGACAAGTATATAACAATATTATTATTTATTAGAATAAAAACCCAATATTTGTTACCTGTTCTTCCTCCTCTATTGCCCCACTTAATTCGGCACCCCTTAGCATCAATTTTAGCTCCTCTTCAGTTACATATGGCTCACTGGTAAAGTAAACAATGATTTTATTATTGAAATTCAAAAAAAAAAAAAAAAGAAAGAATGTCCCACACTCGTTGCTTCAATGCATGCCATTTTCCAAATGAATATTATAAACATATTTATAATGAGCATCTTAAAAACATCAGACTACTCAATAACGGCAAAGGGTTGCATATCCACTCTTTAAGCTATATGAATAGTAAAATTTACATACTAAGTTAGCAAACCAAGCTTGATCTTCCAAACCAGGGTTCAAAAATAATACGTTAGGAAAAAAATATTTTGCTGCCTTGTGCCATATGATTTGACCAAATTACAAACCCAAAAACTATTACCAACCATCTACAACATATAAATCCCTCATAATCAATATAATAATTTCATTTCTCCATTAGTTCTCTTATAGCTTTAACAAAACAACTCAACCTTAGAAAACGGACAGTTATCATGTAGCAAGTGCAAATAATAAACATCATTCATGTGATGAGGGGAATAAGATTTAGCATCACAGATTAGAATTAGACCTCACAAAAAATCCATAAGCAAAAGCAATAAATACAATATAATAAGAGAAGATTAATCTCTTGGTATCTTTTCGGCAGACCTTCTTCCTTTTAAGCCAAGCAATTTGAGCATCCCCATTGAAAGATAAGTAACAATTCTTCCTGCAGGATACAATACCAGCGAAAGCCATGCCACTGGCCTGACCTAAAGGTATTGGAATCAATATTTGTTATAAAGAGAAGTTGAAGCAGAAACATCATGTAAATAAGAATGACATGTGAAAAATGAATATAAATGTTTAATCAGTATCATTTCTGTTCCCAAAGATTATGAATGAAAAGGCAAGAAATTTACAACTTACCACAAACCGAGCCACCTCTGTGGCATTATGAACCGCTATACTTTTTGGAGTGATTTCAGTGAGAAGCAAAATGGCAACCTTGTTTGATTATGGAGAGAACAGAGAAATCAGGTATTGTAAGAAAAAATTCCATAAATATTTATATACTTCCACACCATATATTATACTTATAAGAGGTGAGAGGAAACACAAAGTTATGAAATTATGTAAAAAATAGCATCCCTTTTTCCCCCCCTACAAAAAGTAGTTCATATTTCATAATCAGAAACAACAAATACGCAGATATTAAAGCATGCATGAGAATTAAGAAGATGAATAAATACATAATTAAGCTGAAAAGACGACCTTTCTTTGCATCATACAGGAACACCTTTTGTTAAACACTTAAACTAAACGAACCCAAAAAGAAAAATATTGTCAATGACACTATTAGAGAAAAACTTCTTTTCAGCTCAAAATGATAGAATCAATAACCAAGAGGAGGTAGAGAAGGGAGTGGCAAAGAAAGATATACTCATATAGATATACTGTTATATGTTTTGGCTGGGGATAATGAAATGAGCCTAGCATCCAAGGATCTGGGAAGAGACTAGGATACCGTAAAGAATTTGAAGCTTCATCTAATCAGATCAAGCTTTGGTTAAGTTGGATTAGTAATAAATTTTTTTACAGAAAATAAAAGATCATGTTGGAGATTGTGGACAAATTGTCCTTAGGTCAAAAAGAAACCCACAGTGCAATGTTCTGTGATCATTCTGATGCAACCATTCTATTTGAAAAGATAATTTATAATTATATTGTAAATAATACAACATTAAACTAAAGATGTAACAAAAATTAGAATACTTAAGGTATATCCTACATCCTATAATGTTGTCTAACTCTAAACGGTTAACCTTTGGTCATCTTTGAAATGTATAAATCCAAAAAACAGATTATATCACCCCGTTTTCTATCCACTCAAAGGTAAGCTCTGGCACCTTTTTCACAAATTGGTGACAAAGCTAGAAGACTTTACATGTCAAATGCTTGTTCCCACCACATCAGGAGTTTGCAAGTTTAAAAGGCAGCATGTTGATATACTGAAAGATTCAATGTTCCGAAATGAATAATAACCAAGTGGCTCATTGCATTTGAATTTTGGATAATCAAATTTATGCATAAACCATTTAAGCATGTTTTTGATGTTCTGGAAATAGTAAATTTTCAAAAAGTCAAGAAAGAAAATCAAAACATACAGTCATGACTCCTGTTGCTGCGCTAACACCTGCTTCGCCAAATATTGCAGTTGCAGCTTCTGTGACCAGAGCAGTTGCCCCAATATTGACCACACTGAGTAAAAGCAACATGAGAAACAAATTATAATCAAGTCTTAAAAACATAATATTTTTGAATAATAAGACCAATGAAAGGGAAATACGTTGTGCCAATAAGTATAGTTGTAAGGAACCGAGTAACATCGCTTCGGAGTAGTCTGAAGACGCCATTTTCAGACTCCTTTTCAGCCAACTCACGAATCTTACACATTTCATCAACAGTAATTAGACTTCAAAGTTCAAACTATAATCAGCTAAAATAACCATAGGGAATTACAAATCTAATATACAAAAAATGCATTCTTATCAAAGGAACCAAAAACTTTTTCTGAAAGGAAAAGGAAAAGGAAATATAGCAAACGATGTTTAGATCAGTAGCATTGAATTTCCTTACTAACATGTAGATGAGTTATGAAATTGCTAGCCTAAGTAATGTATAAGGCACTACTTTAGTCATTCATAAACTCTGCAGTCAAACCAATATTACTGTCAAATTATGATGCTTTAGATTTTAACTAGCATTCAACTTCATTGGCTACATGATCCAAGTTACTAAACCTCCCCCCGTCTCCCACCCTTACCTAAAGCAAGATTTTAGACATCGCCACAAATTCATGTATTTAAAGCAATATATGTTTGATATTGTGCTCTTATATCAAATCTTGCTAAACTAAAATCTTAATAACTTCAGAAACTCATATCACATAAATGAGCCAAGTAAATCTTGGTGTTGCAAACAAGTAGATAGCAGATGAGTTTCTGGTCAGTATAATCTCATCTAAGATACAACTTCATTCTTCATAGATGAGAAGCTTGCAGCAATTGGACACCAAAATAAATCTCATTGTGAATAATATTACCATATATGATCAAGAATAATGAGCATATTTCCAGGAAGTTCACCTCCAAAACCAAATCCAACCATGGCAACCATCCTTTGATCAACTAGACTAAATTTAGTAGGTCTATCTATACTGAATAATGATCTAATAGGGGAAATAATTTCTGTTTTCCAGGAATAGTCCCTAGTTTTATAAGTATCATTCAGAAAAAGGAGAAAAATTATGATACCTTCCAAGGCCAAAGTGTGGTAATTGAAGTCTCTGCCATAGAGAAAAAAGCTGAAAGACCCAAAAGCAATGCTAGTACCAAGCCTTGCTCCTTAAATATTTGAAGAACTTGCAAAACTTTAGGCCATGCATTCCTAAGCAAAAGTATGCTCTGTCCAATAACACCATATCCAGCATTCACAACACCCTCAACAGCGAAAACTCGTTGACATCCAAAGACCAATATCCCACAAACAGTTGCAACCAGAATGATTCCCCTCTTCAGCAATTCCTGTATAAAGTTCCAGTTGGTACTGGAAACAGCATTTCTTTCGTGAAAACAATCACTGCGACTACCTAAACACCTCAAGCGAGCTCTACCTAGTAACTTGGTATCTGGTCCATAACTTGAAACCTTAAAGCTTGTAAAAGTGGATGGGCCAACACAATTGGACACCAAGGGAAATGGGTATACAGTGTTTCTACCCGAAACTTTTATGGACATTCTCTTTAGCCGATTCTCATACGCAGGGTAGAGAAATTTGGAACTGGAGATGAAGACATGGTGACCTAGAACCCAAGATTCGAGTGCCATCACCACAAAAAGAAAATCATAACAAAACAAAAACACCCACAAAATCAAAATCAAATTTCGACGCAAAAAATAAAAAATAAAAACACCCTTAGAAGGCCCAAGTAATCAACGAAAGCTGTTCTACTTTGCTTAGTAATAGGTATCAGAGAGTCGTAAAAGAATTTGTTATGTTATGCATCATATGAAGGGGAACAACAACAACAAAAGAGAAAAACCGTATGCATATGAACTTTTTTGCTTTCTTGAGTCTATTGTAATCAAAAATTGCAATTGTGAAATGTGGAATTGGAGAAAAATTAGGGTTTGAGAGGGAAGAATGGGAATTGGAATAGGCGGCGCGTGCATCAGCTTCAGCCGCAGACTAGTTGGCTTTGACACCAGATGCTCAGTTCGGCACAGCAAGTGGGATGGGAGTGTAATACAATTATTACATTCCAAATTCTTGTAAAAATAAATAAATTACTTACTACAACTTTTTATTTTTTTGTTGGTAATTTACTTACTACAACTTTAAATTTGATTAAAATATTTCTATTTTTTTTTTTGAAAGTCTCTTTTTTTAATCATCTCTTATTATTAGATTTTAATTGTTAATTTTCATCAATAATAATTATAATTTATCGGATCATATTTATTAATTTTCAATAAACTATAACATTAGATTAGTGGAAATCAACGGTTAAAATTTAGTAGTAAGAGGTAGTAAAAAAAAATAATATCTATAACTTCTCCCATTTTTTTTTTAATTTATGTACAGAGGCTTTAAATGTTTGTGGTTTTTATAGTTTTTTGTTTCAAATATTTAATACCGTTAGCGTGGAGCACGTTATTATATTTATTTAAGTAAATTATATTTATATAATAAGAAGTATTAAAAAATATTATTATTTTTAATTGATTAACAAATATATTTACAAACTTTTTTTTAATTTTTTTAATTATATAAATAATATCTACCAAAATAAAAATAATTATATAAATATTTAATAATGAAAACTTAAAGAAAAATAAATAAAAGGTGTATCTCAAAAGAGAGAATCCTCTTATAACAGTTAATTAAGGAACACTCAGATAAGTTTTTTGAAAAAAAGTACTTTTATTTCTTCAAAAAAAAAAAAAAGTACTTTTATTATGTAATTTGTTTTATACATATTTTTATGGGATAGGTTATTTTACCTACTCCCTTCTTGCCTACATATTTTCTACCCCTTTCATCACCGTTGGATTACAATCTAATCCAACGGTCCATAATTGCGAAATAAAATAACCTTTTTTTTTTTCTTTCCCTTCACTTCCTCCCACATCCTTTTTCTCTCCTTCCCTTTCTCTCTTCATCTACCTTATACCTAATTATTTTTTTTATTTCCTTTATCTCTTAAATAAAGTAAGAGAGAAAGGATTCTTACATTCTAATTATTGTATTCGATTCCATCCAATCAAACAATTAACAAAGTTTTTTTTTGTTCGATTAACTTTATAGGAAAAGGGAACAAGCAGGGAAGGGTATCTGCAAATGTAAATTAGCTTGGTCTTTAATACCTGATGATTTTTAATATCATTAAATGGTTTTTAATACTTGATGATCAGAAGGACAACAACAAAGAGTTCGATAATGGGTAATTAGATATAGGTAAGAAGGACAACAACAAAGAATTTTTTTTATAGAAAAGAACTGTCACTACCTCCATTCCACGATAAATGCGACAAGAATAACAACAAAAAGTTCGATAATAGGTATAGATATTCAATGTGAATCGTGTTTGCCTTCACTCCCTCCCACATTCTTTCTCTCTCCTCCTCTTACTTTCCTCCTCTACCTTATACCTAAGTTTTTTTTATTTCCTTTATCTCTGAAATAAAGTAAGAGAGAAAGGGTTCTTACATTCTAATTATTGTATTCGATTCCATCTAATCAAACAATCAACAAAGTTTTTTTTTTCGATTAACTTTATAGGAAAAGGGGTACAAGCATGGAAGGATATCTGCAAATGTAAATTAGCTTGGTCTTTAATCCCTGATGATTTTTAATATTACTAAATGATTTTTAATACTTGATGATCAGAAGGACAACAATAAAGAGTTCGATAATAGGTAATTAGGTATAGATAAGAAGGACAACAACAAAGAGTTTTTTTTTATGGGAAAGAACTGTCACTACCTCCATTCCACATGAATGCGACAAGGATAACAACACAAAGTTCGATAATAGGTATAGATATTCACTGTGAATCGTGTTTGCTTGTAGTTCAAAAAAAATAATTAAAATAGGTATTGAGAGATCAGAAGGATGTGTCCGGATTGCAGAGGAAGAGAGAAAAGGGAGGAGAGACAAGGGTGTGGGAGGAAGTGGGGAGAGAAAAAGGGGAAAAAATGTTATTTTATTTCGTAATTATGGACCGTTGGATTAGATTGTAATCCAACGGAGATGAAAGGGGTAGGCAATAGGTAGGCAAGAAGGGAGTAGGTAAAATAACTTGGGGAAGGATATTGTGACAACCAAGTTATGTTACTACCAAGTGACTACCAATCAATCTTACCGTTAGATCGATTATCTTGATCAAACGGTTATATTTATTTTCATCTTTGTATGGTCATGATTTCCCAAATTTAATACTTTATATTTACTTTCACCTTTGTATGGTTATGATTTCCCATATTTAATGCTTTTACTTTAAATATGGGGAATCTTGACCATACAAAGATGAAAATAAATATAACCGTTGAATCAAGATAATCGATCTAACGGTGAAATTAATTGGTAGTCACTTGGTAGTAACACAACTTGGTTGTCACAGTATCCTTCCCCAAATAACTTATCCCTACTTTTATTATGTAATTTTAATAACTTTTTAAATTTCTTTTTTTTAACTTTTTAATGAATACTAAACTATTTTTTTTAACATTTTATAAAAAAACAAAAAACTAATTTAAGTATCATAGTTTTGAATTTTTTAAATAAAAAGTAATTTTTCTTTTAAAAAATACAAATAAACTGACCCCAAGTATAGATAATGTGATTATTAATTTCTACAAAGTTCAGTAGTAAAATATTTAAAAGTAATGACATATTTACTTATAAAAAATAAATTATAAACTTAAAAAATGATATGAAATGACATTAAACAATAATTTCTACAAAATAGTTTAATGAAAAGTTTTGGTAGACAATGCCTAATAGGTTAGGTGTGTTTTTGTGGCTTCTGAATGGTGAGATAGAGACGGATGCCGCTTCTGAATTTTCTTTCCATCAGATTTCTTTTCTTGAACATCAAAACAGAGTTAAAGAAAGTAAACACAGACTTAAGAATGAGTTTCACCTAAGGGATTCAGAATTAAGTAGAATGAACAGCTTATTACAGGTTTAGTTTTCTAGAAAGGACGATGTAATAAAAGGGTTGCGGTATTATCTGAGCCAACTGCAGGAATCTGTATCTACTAGTAAATACCACTCCAACTAAATCATAAATGGGAAATACTTTTCTTGTACCTTTGTAGAAAAATAAAATAAAATTATAAGTGAGATTCACCGGTAGGAGGAAAGAGAAAAAGAGTAGTGGATCCAACCTTTTTTTTATGTGTATAGGAAAGTTATTTATCTCATGTAGAATGAGATAAACATAACCCATCATAAATATACAACAATAGCTGCAAATATGTATGATAAACATAACCCATCATAAATCGATGCTTACCTTGATTTAGAAACAGAACCATATTACTGTAAAGGATAAATCAATGCTAGAGATGAGATATAATATAAACCGATGACGAAACTTACACTATAGTTAGAGATACAATATAAGAATATCAACTCATAAGAATAAGAAGCGCTCCGCATAAAGCTAATTGTTGTACAGAACAGTAGTATAAGTCTGTCGCATATTGCTCATGGGATCTTCCGAGAATTGAATGATAAAATGACATGCATTAAGTATTTGATCAATGAGGAAAACATATATATGGCTTCCACCGAAAAAGAAGAAGGAAAGAGTGTGAGAGAAAGAGGGAGAATAATATCAATCTTAGAGTAATATATCTCTACCAAAGGGCCAAATTGAAAAATCACTGTACATTTCTAACCAATATGAAATTTTACCATTACTCAAATTTTCAACAATTGGAAGACTACATCCAGTCATTCTAGAAAACTACCTGATACCATAGTGAAGAGAGATTTACTTACTGTGTCAGTTTTCGTAAGACATCTCTCAAGAATACTTTGAAGTTTGAACTACCACACTACAAAAAGTGGGAGTGGGAGTTAGTATTTTATCAGTTAATTTAGATTTTTTAAAATATGAATATATTAAATGATATAAGTTTATATCCTTTTAGATCCTAATCGTTGATTTCCGTCCATCAATTTATTAGGTCAAACTTAATGAGTCAAATTTATTATTAATTAATCAATAATTTTAATCCAATAAATTATAACCGTTGATGGACGGAAATCAACGGTTAGGATCTAAAAGAATATAAACTTATATCATTTAAAAAGATAGATGTTTTTCCCAAAATAAATATATGATATTAATGTGATTACACTTCCATCAACACCCATTTATAAAATTGGTTCTCTTTATTTACCAAATAAAAAATAAAAAATTGGTTTTCTTTAAATAATAGTGTATAGAATTATAGATAACCAATATATAAGAACAGACTTACAAAACTTACAAATATACAACAATAGTTTCAATTGCATAAGGCTGACTTGAAATTTTATTAAATAATAAACATTGCAGGTTCACCCAAATAAAGTACAATACATTCACATTATAAGCTTACAATTCAAGGTTGAATTACATCAAACAAGAGTGACAAGGTTGTCACATTCAAATTTATTTTTCAAACAAGCTAAAACTAAAATAAAAGAAAACAATGTGATTATGACATCTGCACCAACTGAGTCATTCTTGGAGGAGTCCTCATCCTTCTCCTTCTTATGACCCTCTTATTAAGCGGAACTCCAAATATCCTCACAAGCCATCGAGGCTTTCCTATTAACAGTAGATAACATCCTAAGCCCACTCCAAATACAAATCCACATCCATATCCTATGGCCACTGGTTTCCAACCAAATCCAAACTTTTCTTCAATCTCCAAGGTCGCTGAAGGTGGATAATGTTGTTCAGTGTCTTTGTTGCAATTTATTGACAATGGAAGTCCATATAAACCCAAGTTTCCCTCATAGGAATCATTCAAAAATGTATCAAACTGTTTTCCTTGAGGTATTGCTCCCACAAGATGGTTTTGAGAGAGATTCAAGACTTCAAGAAAGTTCAGGTTGGTTAACTCCGTAGGAATCCCACCACTGAGCATATTTGAAGAAAGATCCAATGATTCAAGGTTTGTCAAATTTCCCATGGATTGGGGAATAGAACAATTCAGTCTATTATGGGAAAGGTTGAGCCCTTTGAGTGCATGAAGCTCTCCAATAACTTTCGGAATCTCTCCTTCAAAATTGTTTACTGATAAATCAATATTTACAAAGTTTGTTGGGATTTTCACGAGTGGGATGTTGATCCCTTTTATTGTCACTTTCACAGAATCATTGTACCTTACATTGTCTAATCCTATGCTCCTGTAGAACTTCGTATCAGATTCTTCGTCTATTCCAGTTACCATGTATTGCAAACTGCTGCCTACTTGAGCTTGAACAACATTCTTCATGGCTTTAAAGTTTTTGATGTAGGTTTTTGGTATTGGGCCACTGAAATTGTTGCACGAGATATCAAAAATAATTAAGCTGGGAAACAGATGCTTGCTCTTTGAACCGGCAATTGGACCATGAAACATATTGGCACGCAAAACCAATACTTTCAAATTTGGCAAAGTTTGAAGCCAATGGGGAAATGTATCCTCTATTTTGTTGTTGCCAATATTTAAAACCTCCAGTTTTGTGCAGTTGGACAATGATTCAGGCAAAGGACCTTCTAACTGGTTGCCATTGAGACTGAGTACTCTGAGCTCGCTGTTTATTGAAAAGTTACTTGGCAAACTGCCAGAAATTTTGTTCATTTGTAGATCCAAGAACCGAAGATTAGGAAGGCACCGTGGAATGATACTTGTCAACTTGTTCTGGGACAAGTTGAGAAACTCAATATCACTTGCATTGCAAATTGATGATGAGATTGCACCAGTCAGTAAGTTAGAACTAAGATCCAAGAATTGGAGCCTATAATTCCATGAGAATTGGCTCAAAGATGATGTCAACAAATTTTGAGACAGGTTCAAAAAGCTTAATGAATGCATTTCAAGTAGCCAATTGGGAACGCTTCCATTAAGTTTGTTACTAGACAGATCGAGATGACTCAAAAAATTTCCTGATAATTTGGGAAATTCAGTTAAACTGATTGAAGATAACTCCAATCTTGTTAAACTGTAATTGACATTGGATTCGAAGTTTAGTGATATTTCACTATTCTGCGAAAGATAAAGAGTTTGCAGATTTTGAAGCTTGGAGAAGAGAGGAAAATTGAAAGGGCCACTCAAGCTATTTGATGACAGACATAAGTCAGTAAGGTTGACAAGGATGGAAATTGATTCTGGAATATTGCCTTGTAGCTTGTTGTTGCACAAATAAAGATGCTCTAAGGAATATGATGAGATTGCACTTATATGCCCAACAAACTGATTATTTGATAGATATAAATCTACCAAAGATGGCAAAGATAAACACCAAGAAGGAATTGTCCCATTTAGCAAATTGTCATTTAAGAGCAAATGAGTTAGCTTTGAAAGCCCAATTATGTTGTTGGGCAGAGGGCCTTCTAATTTATTATGAGAACAATCCAAGAAAGAAAGTCGAGTTAAGTCAAACAATGAAGATGGAATTTGTCCTCCTAAATTGTTATGACTCAAATCTAATTCTTGAAATTTGGTTAGCCCCCCAAACACATCTGGGATTTGACCGCTAAATTGATTGGAAGAAAGATCCAAGTGAATGAGATGTTGAAGATTCGAAAGGGATGATGGAAGCTCACCTCCTATATTGTTATCTCTCAAATCTAATTCTTGAAGTTTGTTTGCCTGGTGAAACACATTTGGGATTTGACCGCTGAGATGATTATCACTCAGATCCAAGAAAGTTAGATGTGGAAGGGTTAGAAGTGGGAACGGGATTGAAGAGTTAAGGTTGTTGTGTGAGAGACTGAGGTAAGTAAGTTGTGTGAGGTTAGAGAAATATGGAGGGATTGGCCCTTGGAAATGACACCTTGAAAGATCCAAGATACTGAGAGAAGTGCTACAACTCAATTTTGGAAGCTGGCCTTTAAGGTAGTAATTATTAGACATATTTAGCTCTTGAAGATTTGGTAAACATAGAATGACATTTGTTGATTTTCCGCTTAACCAAGTATCCTCAAGATTAAGAGTAACCAAAGAGGAAGACAGATTGGAGAGAAAAGACAATGAGCTTGGCTTGATTAAAGACATATCTGTGGAATCCAAAAGAAGCTCCCTCAAACCTGTTGCGTTTTGGACCAGCCTTTTCCAAGTGGTCTCTTTCCACTTTAAAGGATAATAATTTCCAGAGAGATCAAGTGATTCTAATTTGGAAAGGTGTGAGATTTGCGAAGGAATTTCGCCTTCAAAGCCAGAATCAGACAAGTTGAGGTGCGTGAGACTCACAAACTCTCCAAACTGATATGGTAGTTGAGAGTTGAAGAAATCATTGGAGAAATAATTGGAAGCAAGGTTAAGTGTTTGGAGATGAGAAAGGCGAAAAAGGGAACTATTAGGATAGATCATACCTTGAAGCCCATTGCAGCTAAGGTCGAGGCCAATTACGTGGCCAGAGATGGTGTCGCACGTGACACCAACCCATGAACAGCAATCGGTCCCATTTTCCCATGTTGTTGTCTTCGGATAAACCTGATCACAATGAATAGAAGCATAACCAACAGTGAAGGAATCCTTGAATTGAAGCAAGGCAGAGCTCTGGTCGGGATGACATACTGAATGGGAAGAAGAAAAGGATGGAAAAAGAAACAACAACAAATGAAAACACACAACAATAGGAAATAATAACGGGAACCACTCCATGAATGACTTTTGTATCTGCGATTTGTGATTATCTGTGGAAAAGTGTGCATGGAATGGCTGGGAATTATGTAACTTAAGATTATTTATAGGCAAGTTAAAAACAAAGTGCATAGTTCTATTTTTCCCGCCCTCAAAACTAAGCTTTGAAAGATGGTGTGTGGTGACCCACACGAAATCAAAATTAATTGTGGCAGAATTAGTCATATTCGAGCTGCAAGACTTCGAGAGTCTGAGCTTCAAATATTCTTCATTTTTTATTTTTTTTTGGTGAAAATATTCTTCATTTTACTTTATATGTTTACGTCAGCTTATTTTTAAAAAATAATTATTTTTACCTTCTTGAAATTGAAAAAAAAGTAATTACGATTTTTTAGATTAAATGAATCTATACATGCACCTAGTGTGCGTTTGGTAAGTACTTCGAAACTTACGCTTTTAGATAAAAAAAAAAAAAAAAACATTTGTTGAACTTTTAGATAATTTCAAGTTTATAAAAAGTTATTTTGAAGTGAAACAAATTTGTTTTTTAGAATTAATTTTTCATTGTAAATTATCATAGAACTTTTTATGATATTCTCAATTAAATTTAAAATTTATGGTTTTTCATTCTTACAAATTGTATTTTTAATTAAAAACAAATTTTTTTTAACAAAATTACATTAGACAAAGAGAGTAGTGAGAATCAAACTCTTAATCCCAGAGTCATAAAATTCTGAAAGCAACCTTTTCACTTATAAACTTAAATTGTTGAGTGAAAACACATTAGTTATCTTATATTTTATGTTATATTTCTCTAACAATTAACTCTTATTTTGAAAAACTTTTTGAATAATATCAACCTTTGTTAGACTATCCCTCTGCAACAGGTACAGTTGTCTTTGATCCATACCAGGAATCCTTCTAAATGAATTTGATATTCTGTTTCGGTTTATAAATGTACCCACTTATAAATATTTCAAAATATCATTTCTACCATACATCGGTTGTCGACAAAAAAGAAAAAAAAAAAAAATTGATTGTGAAACACGGGAGTGGATCCTCTTATGTAAAAAAGTGGTAATGTCATCATGTTATTTGATCATAACACAACCACTCATATAACAATTATACATTTTTCTCTTTCTTATCTCATCATCATCAATGAGTGATTGTAATTAAATAATCACTTTTTCATATAAGAGAATCCAATCCCATAAGTATGTCAATTCATCCCATTAAATACATCAGTGACCAATCAAATGGAATTATTTTGTAACTCTGGTACACGCTAGCCAAAAGTCTTTGTCGTCATTAAATTAAAGTGCTTCGACATATAAATTCATGCATGACTTGGGTTCTTATTTAGTTTGAATTTAATTTTCTTTCAATTTTGACGCATTGATATATACGTCAATTCATCCCATTAAATGGATCAAGGCCAATCAAACACAAAAAAAATTCTAACCCTGTTTTTCCAAAAATAAAATAAAAAATTCTAACCCTTATACACGCTAATCTGAAGTCTTTGCCGTCGTTAAAGTCCTTTCACATGCATGCGCAATTTTCTTTTCCAAATTCATGTTTCATTGTATTAATTCGTTGTGATGCTAGCCCAACTGGCTAAACGCGTTTGCTCTTCTTGTTTGTTATATTACTGATTTATGATGCATTAGCAGTATTACACACATTTAAGCTACGAGTTTACATTTTTTATGTAACAAATTTTTTTTTTTTACAGTACATACCTATTTAGGTAGATCCTACTAAAATAAATAAATAAATAAAATTAAAAAAATTAGCACACAAAATTATGTGAGTATAACATGAAGAGACTTTTGTTATGTTGTATAAAAAGTATAAACCCCTTTAAACTAAGGGGACATTTGCTACAGGAGAAATTTTTTTACAGGAAAAATATATATTCCCAGGAAAAAGTGGGAAATTTTTTTAATCAGGTAAGTTAAAAAAAAGTGTTTAGTAGGTTAAAATTTCACCATGAGAGTTGAGTGAATTTTATTAATGTTATGTTTAGATGATTATAAAATACTGATGAAAAAAAAACCAAAATTACCAAATAACTCCCATTTTGAAAATTGAATGTGTTTGTCGTTATTATTTGACATTTGTGTTACACGTTCCTATCTTTCTTTGTGTACAATTTGCTTCACCTGTCTTCCTATCCGGTATGGTACTGCAAGCTTATTTTTCGCATGTAACAAACATAGCGAACTTATTTTTCGCATCCCACTCTCCAAATAGAAATTGTTATGGACCGGGATCATCAATTCTTAGGTGGTCCCTTAGTGTAAATGAAGGATAAAATTGAAAAAGAGAAAAAATCATAGAGATAATAAGGGAAAGAAAAAATTAATATTGTGAGAGGGAGTTCCAAATCATTATGTGGGTCTGGAGCACAAAATATTTTTCCCACTTCCGTGGCAAAATATTTTTTTCCATCATACCAAACCCCCTAAGGGTTATGAGTTTTCTTACATCTGCAACAAAATATCATACCCATCTAATTAAAAAGAAAAGTTGGCCAGACTTTATGTTAATGCATGAGGGAATATTTCTCTTATGCAACAAGAGAAAAATATACCACTTAAATTAGAGGCTACAAAACATTGTAACAAAGCTGATTTCTAGGCATAATTCCTATTTTTATAGTACTTGTGTATAATTAAATGATGTTGGTTAAAGTGATATATGTGGCTGTTTGGATTTTTTTCTTAAGTTAAAAATTATTTATAAGCATAAGTTACGCTAAATAGATTTTGAGAAAAGCTCTTAAAATGAAAAAAAAAATTATAATGAAGAAAAAAATTAAAAGCCAAAAACTTCTAGAAGGATTTTTTTTAGCTCTTGTATGCTTTTCTTTAATTGTGTTTTCTTTTTTTCTTTTTTAATGGGAAGCTATAGAGATAGAGAATTTTTTTTTTTTTTTGAAATATGTGTTTTTAGGTTACCTTTAAACTAAAATTTCTAAGTAATCAAACAATTTTTAGCTGGTTTTTTTTTTTTAATTTTAACTTATAAGTAACTTCTAGTTTAAAAAAAGAGATAATCCAAATATATTTTATGTTTAATTTTACTTAAACAAGATCTTTGATAGAGGTGTAAATGAGTGAGATGGCTTATTAAGGGTATACAGCCTCACATGATCTATTTAGTAGATAGAGGAGGTTTAGACTTTTTAGAACAATCTGTTTAAAAGTTATACCATAGACTCATTTTACAAAGCCTAACATAAAAGCCTGCAGACTAGTCTATTAATTACTTTAATAAAATAATGTGTTCATAATATATATTGTTCACGTTAATTCTAACCCTAATTTGTTTTTTTTCTCTCGTGCCTCTTCAATTTTCACACTCTCAGGCTGTCATCCCACTTCCCACCCTATCTTTGCTCTTTCTAACACAAATTTACACCTAAATTCATTTTTCAGCACAGGAATTTTTCAGTACAGAAAAAGAAAAAGGTATGGTGTTAAAATTCTACCCAACTCCCTCTTCCTCCCTTCTCTCTCTTTATTCTTTCGTTTTTTTCATCTCAATTTAATTTATCTTGTCTTATTTTCCATTACCTTTCCTTCTTCTCCCGTGAGCCAATTAAAAGTGACATGTGAATCAGAATCAGATTCGTTGAAAGTGGGATGTGAAAACTTAGAAAGTGATAATGTGAACTCACTCACCTCCCTGATGGAATTTTTGACTGATTTTGAAGATTTGGAAGAAATAGCAGAGGTGCTTTCCTGTGATTTTATTCTAGTAAATTGGGTAGTTTAGTTTTACATATTTTTTGTATTAAACACCAATCTTAAAAGTAAATAAAAGATGGGATATATTTTTCTTATGTTGTAGGAAAAAAATTACCTCATGTTGTAGAAATAAAATAAAAGTATAAGTAGGACCCGCATGAAAGATGAGAGAGAAAAAAGAGTCTAATCTCTTTTTGTGTGTATAGTAGAGTTGTTTATTTCATGTAAAATGAGATAAACATAACCCATAAAAGATATATAAAATTTCAATACAAATGCTTGGTATATAATATTCATGGAGTAGATTCAAATCCACCTTGTTTTTTTTCGTAACGAAGGAGGGGCTAAAACCCCACAACAATATAATTCAGATTGGTTAATTCTATAGGAATCCCACATTTGAAGGAAGATCCAATGCATCAAGGCTAAGCTGAAGTTCTTGTATCAGATATAAAAAATAATGAAAATGCATGGGCTAGAGTTGCGTGGTCTTCACGCTGGTAACGGGGCCATGAAACTCATAGGCTCGTACAACAGAAGGTTCGTATGTTAAATTAAGCTTTGATGGTGAGTGACCCTACCAGTTAATGATCTAGCAGACAATTTTTTTCGTTATTTCACAACTACAAAGAAGTGCGCGAGAAGAGTCAATGTAGACTCACGTTATTTCACAACAAACTAGTGTGTGTGTTTCACATGAGAGGTAGTTTCCATGGACCTGGGGTAAATTGGTAGTGAAGTTCCTAGAACTCCCTATATATCTTCATTAATTTGAATAACATTTAAGAGAAATAGAAAGGAGGTGAAGATAACATAAAGAGTTTTGTAGACGGTAGTGTTAGAGAATATAATATAAATCATTAAAAAGGCTGTCACCTACTACTTAAGGTTTTTGGTGAAATAATTATTTGACATGGTACCAGAGCTTCAGGGAAGATTCGTACAACAGAAAAACACACAACATTTGAAATAGTTATTAAAAAGCCAATGAGTTCTATGAGGTCACGAGTTCAAAATCCACCGCCCCCACATTCAGGTGGAATTAAGAAAAACACGAAGTAGACCAAAAAAATAGGCTCGTGCAACACAAGACAGACCAATAATGGGCTTGTGTCATATTCCACGCTTCAAGCCCAAAGGGCTCTTGCGTGAGGGAGTGTATTAGAGAATATAATATAAATCATTAAAAAGACTGTCACCTACTACCTTAAAGTTTTGGGTGAAATGGTTCTTTGACAGGTAGACCGTGGAGGATCCAAAGAGAACGGCATATGATAATATTAAACTGAAGTACATATAAACGACATTATCAGGTAATAGAATCAATTAACCATATTAACCTACCAGTCTGCGATCACAAATGAATCTTAAAAGAAGTTGTTCTAAGCAAGGTTGAGTCTTTGCATATCAGTAAATAAGTTAAACACTATACACTCCGGATTTGGATAACAGATAATGAGGGAAATGGAAAGGAAATAAGAGGAAGGTAAATAATTTGGAATTTTTATAATAATAAAAAAGAATCATTAAAAGGAATTGAAATGAAATCTCCTCTATTTGAAATTTTAATTACTCAAGAAAACCAAATATAAAGTGAAAAAACAATTCAACCCAAAACTTAAGCTTGTATGACCGGATGATGACCAAAATGCTTCACTTTTTGCAAAAAAATTACCCGAATGCTATGCTCTATAAATCTTTTTCTAAAATGCCACGTCACCTAACTCGCTACAACACCTGACGAGTTAAGTGTGCACATGTAATAGAAGGTGCATGGCCATATAAGCCGCTGCGCAGTGCAGCGAGATTACGTGGCATCAAACATGTTATGCAACGAGATTACGTGACATCAAACATGTTATGCAGCATATCATGTTTAGTAAGCTTTTTCTGACACGTGGCAAACGTGCTATCCAGCATAACATGTTTAGTCATCTTTTCTAACACGTGACTAAACATGCTATGATGCATAGCACGTTTATCACGTGTCACAAAAGCTAACTAAACATGCCTTGCTGCATAGCACGTTTGATGCAACGTAATCTCGCTGCACTGTGCAACAGCTTATGTGGCCATACACATTCTGCCACATGTCTATATCTAACTCGTCAGGTGTTATAGCTAGTTAGGTGATGTGTCATTTTGGAAGAAAAAAAATTGCAAAGCGTGGCATTCAAGTAATTGTTTGAAAAAAATGTGACATTTTGGTTGTTGTCCGATGTAAACGAGGCTCTTCAATAGTTTTATATTACATCTCTTTAATAAAGGTTAAAACAAAAACACTTTTATTACGTTCTATTATTTTATGAATTATCAAACAAGATAATGAAATTTCATTCCCTTATTAATCTCCCAAATAAAGAAATGCGGCTTTGTTCCCATTTAGGGGTGTGCATGGAGCGGTTCATAACCGGTTTTAACAAAAATCAAACCGAATCGGTTTTAAACTGTTTGGTTTTCAAACCGAACCGATTTTCTTCTTTTAAAATTGTTTTTTAATTTTATAAACCGGTTTGAAACTAGTTCCAAAACAGGTTTATGTTTATAACCGATTTTGATTTAAAACCGGTTTTAATTCAAAATCGGTTTTAAATCAAAACTGGTTATAAACCATAAACCGGTTATCAAGTTCAAAATCATTTTTTTTTAAAAATTCAAAATCAATTTTTGATGGATTGTGCTCATTTTATAAGTAGTCGTTTGTTTCTCTCGTTATAGGTAATTGACCAACTATTTCTTGCAAGAATCTTTATTATTTTGGAATTCTCCGGATGAAATGATTCTTATAGAAATTGTTTCACGTTGTTTTGAGAGTTATTGGTAGAAGAACTGTTGAATTATGTTAAAATTATAAAAAAAATTGCTCTTCATTCTCTCAAGATTTATGTTATTAAGTGTTTTATTTGAACCTCAGATGCACGGACACGCAAATTTTTTTAAAATTTGCGTGTCGGACACGTGTTCGACACGGACACGCTCCGACACGCTCGGACACGCGTCCGACACGCAGTCAACATTTGGGGACACGCGGTCAACTCTCCGACACGTTCCGACACGCGGTCAATAATTGGGGACACGCAGTCAACATTTGGGGACACGCTCGGACACGTTTTTTTTATTTTTTTTATTTTTATTTTTATTTTTTTAAACTTAATTTTATTTTGTTAACTAAATATAAAAGAAATAATTTATAAATTAATTTTTTTCTGTTATGAAATTTGACATTAAAAATTAACAAAGTACGAAAAATTATTTATACTTATATTATGTTATGAAATTTAAATATTTGATTGATTATATGACTTATTATGGACTCTTATATGTATTAAATAAAAATTATATTATATATATTAAAAATTTTATTTAATATCAAAACGTGTCCCAACGTGTCGAAATATGATATTTTTTAGAATTAACGTGTCGGCGTGTCGTGTCGTGTCGTGTCCCGTGTCCTGTGTCCGTGTCCGTGCATCATAGATTTGAACTGATGGAGGAAGGTATAGGTAGGAATGTTCAAAATGTCCAAAAGAGTTAAACCATCTATAACCAAACTGCTCGACATTTTAAAAACCAGTTACTTTTAAAAAATCGGTTTCATATGAAACTATATTTTATTTTTATAAACTGGTTATTTACCAAACTATAAAAATAATTGGTTAACCATAACCAAACTGCTCTATAATTAAAGAACAAATAAGCAAATCCATTGTGAATTGCCCTTTTAACAGCGCTCTCGAAGACGTAAAGCCAATTGATTAATGTCGTTTCCCTTTTCGTTATGATTTTTTAACTTCATCTTTGTCATTTCACAGCCTTCGTCTTGTCAAGTTATGAGTTTGCCCGGAGGCATGTATGTGTTTTTTTTTTTTGGGAAAAAAAGTTGTTACGTTACGTAAGAAGTGCTGTCTTAGAATGCGAACTTTCGATTCATGTGTAATTTTTTTTTTTAAATAAATGTTTTCTACTTGAGCTGCTTAACTTTTTTTGCTAGTTTATTGTTTGGAAGTTTGAGTTAATTGATTAATACAATAAGCATGATAAAAAATAATACTTATTTGTTCTTTAATTGTAGAGCAATTTAGTTATGAATAACCAATTATTTTTATGGTTCGGTAAATAACCAGTTTATAAAATAAATACAATTTTATATGAAATCGATTTTTAAAAATAATCAATTTTTAAAATGTGGAGCAATTTGATTATGGATCGATTTTGTTCTTTTGGATATTTTGAACGCTCTCTACTCCCATTTCTTTTTCGGTGCATCCTTACTTTTATCCCTTGAACAACCCATCCATAGCTCCTCCAAGGTTCTACCCACCAGTATTATTCACATTAACTTGGAAGTCAATGTAAAATGGCTGTTACATTGGCTGCACTTTCATGCTTTGCCGTATTACAAAAGGCTCAAAGGAAAAAACAAAAACAAAAACAGAAACAGACATAAAAAAGGATATGCCATACAAAACAGCTTATAGGAAGAGCTCTCACTGTGTCTGGTGAACAACATAACAATTTGTATGATTTCCTCTATCAAACCCCTTTAACTGGGGCTGATTTAGGACAGTATCAACCTTGGTAAGAATAAGAATATCTACCCTCCAACAGGCAGCCATGTCTTTGATCCACACTATACCAGGAATGCTTCAAAATTAATTTGATTTTCTGTTTCATTTTATAAATCTTGCCTCTTAACAATTTCTTCCTTCACCCTTGGTAAAAGAGTGAAGATCGACATGACAGTTTCACACAGCAGATCAAAAGCCTTATTTATAAAATATGTTTTTCCATTACAAATGCTTAATGACAAAAGAATTACAAGCCCCATTGATAAGTTTGTAATCAGTGATCATCAGATTTTTCAAAACTGGAGTTGGACCTCCCGGTATACTCGGCAACAAGTTGAGCAAAAGACGACGACTTATCCCCTAACAATGTTGTTGGGGAGTCATACTCCTCAATGAGTCCTGCACCAATGTCCAAGGAAATCAGAAAAAGACACATCAAGGTACCAAAAAACATCAAAGAAAAATGAAGAAATAACAGCCTTTCCCAACCTTGACTAAGAAGAAGAACCATATCACTGTCAAGAACAGAAGTAATTCGATGTGCAATGGTAATTACTGTAGAGTCAGAGAAATGTTGTCTGAGAGTTTGCTGAATCAAATTATCTGTAGCAGTATCAACTGATGCAGTTGCTTCATCAAGCACCAAAACCTTGCTTTTCTTAAGCAGCACCCTACCAAGGCAGACCAACTGCCTCTGACCCATACTCCAATTCTCACCGTTCTCACTAACTGCATCATGACTTCCACATTAGCAATGAGTTCAGGAGTAGATGTAAAATACCATGATGTTCAATAAATTTAAAAGACAAACCTGCTGAGTCAAGCTTTCCTTCTTTCTTTCTAACTTCATCTCCCAGTTGACACTTATCCAGGGCCTATTAAAAAAAAGGTTGCAAATGAGTGAAGGCAATACCAATTTGAAGAACAATTACAAGCCTAATCTTTTTTGGACAGAACCAAGTGTCTGTGTATCTATTCAACAAATAAAGCCAACCCACCTGCCAAATTTGTTCATCATTGTACTCTTCCAGGGGATCCAGATTACTTCTCACTGTCCCTTCAAACATGGTTGGATCCTGAGGAATAATACTTAATCTAGACCTCAAATCATGAAGTCCGATTGAGGAGATGTTGATGCTGTCTATCATGACTTGCCCAGCAGTAGGTTCAACAATTCGGAAAAGTGTTTGTATGAGAGTTGATTTACCGCTTCCTGTTCTCCCAACAATGCCAGTTTTCAATCCTCCACGAAACGTGCATGTAACGCCACGCAACACAAGCGGAAGATGTGGAGCATAACGAACCTTTATCATGGACAACAAATCATTACAAATGTAGCACAAATGTCATGTTGAAATTATGCTATGAAATATGTTGTATCCAAAGCACAATTTTTCTGTTCAGAAGCTAACTTCTAACTATTGAGGAAAAGAGAACCTTAGCATGAGTTTCATAAACCAATTGCCCTCGAAATGATAGAATACAAAACCATAAACATATAATTAAAATCCTGCATGGCATTAAAAAAAAATTATAACTCCAACTACCTGCACGTCTTGTATATTAACCTCGCCGTATGACGGCCAAGAAGGATCTGGTCTAGTTTCTTCTACAACAAGGGGAGGTTCACTAGGAATGCTAGTATACTGAAGTATTCTTTCTACTGATATAATTTTGTTCTCCAAGTTGCAAAGATTCCATATCACCCAAGCTTGTATCATGTTTAAATTAAGTCCGTAGGTAACAGCTAAACCAGCAAGGCCTTCAAAAACCAGAAAATTAGACAAAAGGGAAACAAATATATTCAGTACCTCATTACATAAGCAGAGTAAATTTTGATTGGTAACAGATACCAGATTTGAAGTACGTACCAGGATCTATGACTCCCTGCGGAATTGATATCAAGAATATCAAGGAAACCACAAATGTGATAGAAGACAACATATCTAAGCGGAAGCACAACCATTCCATAGCACCAGCAATATTGAACTTCGGCCGAGAATACCCGTCCGTTAGTTTCATATTTGTTTCCTGAAATCTTGACTGCTGATCAAAGCTTCTAATGGTTGACGTACCAGAAATTGTTTCGGCGAAGTGTTGAATGATTGGAGCTTTGCATACTCCAACTAAACGTGATAGTTCTCGGGCTGCTGGTAAATAATATTGCTGCAGAATATAAGTTCATAAGATGTTATCTATAGCCATATAATATTATATAATGGAATCATATTTGCAAAATTATTTTGGTATATAATCTTTGCAGGTATAGCCTTTGTCAACAAAGATGAAGGCAATGCAAGAAGTACGTGCCACCTTATTATCAAAGGCTACATGGTCCGAATAATACCTGATACCAGATGCTGATTGCTATCACAGGTATAAAGACAATGAAAACCTGCCATGCAACCTGAGACATAACTGCTATAATTCCCAGAAGCTGGATCAAGGAGAAGGCAAATGAAGCAATTTGGTAGGGTATGTCTGTATCCACTGCACTTTGGTCAGTAGAAGCCTGCAAGAGAAGAAGAAAGAAAAAAAGAAAAAAAGAAAAGAAGGAACAAAGTATTCTTTAGTTATTAAAAACAACTAACAAGACGCGGGGGTCTATTAAATCTAAACAATAAAACTATTTAAAATACAAAAATCATATCTCCAAAAGTCAGAAGGGCAAAAAATGGAGAGAATGGGGTATTACATACTCTGTTAAGGATTCGCCCACTTGGAGTGGAATCAAAAAATGACATTGGTGCACGGAAAATGCAGAAGTGCATTTTATTGAAGAGTAGAGTAGCTGTCTTATAACCAGCTGTGGCAAGTAACATAGATCTGACAAGGATGCAAAAAGAACTTCCAATGGCCAAACCAACATAGACTGCTATAAGAGTCGTTCCTCCAACTGGTGGCTCAACATCTGATGAGATGGGAGTTGCCCAAGCCATCCAATAGTTGCTTCCAATTTGAAGAACTTGAAAAAGAATCTGAGCCAACAATATGATTGGCACAAGAGCTCCTCCATATGCAGTGGTGATATATTTCCAATAGACTGAAAACCCAACTCTACCTTTCTCTCTCTCTTCTTCTTCAACAAGCTGGCCTTTTGGTTCACCTTTGTCATCACTTTTACCATTTTTTTCTTTAACATCATGAGTGCCAGAGACATTTACATCCTGTTCTAAGCTACTTATTTCATCAGATACTGTCCCTCCGTCCAATGAATCAAGTGTAGACAAAGCTTTTTTGTGTGCACCAACAAGTTCCAGAAAATCAGTCCCACTGTTAAGCAGATCATTATACTTTCCACATTGAGTAATTTTCCCATCTTTCATTACCTAACAACAAGTTATAATATGAGGACAAAACAAAAATAAAAATATTTTTTTTTTAAATTAATGACAATAAAATTCTGAGAAGTACTCACCAATATAAGGTCAGCAGCAGGTAAGAACTCTACTTGATGAGTGACATAAACCACTGTCTTTAAACTTAAAAGACCCAGTAAGCACTCCTGCCATACACAATTAAAGGTTCATATACTAATATAATTATACAAGTGTAATGCTGTTGAAAAAAATAAATTTCAAGAGTTAAATTGAGAATTATTAGTATTTTGTAGTATGCACAAAAAGTATAATAGCCTAGTTTATATTGCATATAATAAACAACATAATGAAATTGAGTTACCTTAAAGAGGTGAGATCCTGTGTGAGCATCCACAGCGCTAAAGGGATCATCAAATAGATATGTGTCGGCATCTTGGTAAAGAGCACGTGCAATTTGTATTCTTTGTTTCTGTCCACCACTCAAATTTATTCCACGCTCTCCTATAACTGTCTGATCACCAAATGACAAAATCTCCAGGTCCTTCTTCAGGGAACAGGCTTCAAGTACCTTTTCATACCTATCCCTGTCCATGGGTTTACCAAACAATATATTATCCTCTATCTTGCCGCTTTGTATCCATGGTGATTGAGCAACATAGGCCTTTGTTCCACAAACCTTAAGGATGCCCGATACCTTTGGTACTTCTCCCAATACACAAGAAAGTAAAGTAGACTTGCCTGATCCAACAGTACCACAAACAGCAACCCTCATGCCATGAAAAACTCTAAGATTTATGTTTTGCAACGTTGAATTAGGGGAAGATAAATCCCAAGAGAATTTTCCATCAACTACTTCAATTGCTGTATCAGAACTATCCCGAGGAAGCTTCTCTACAACATCGGACTGCAAGTCATCAAGACGAATGAATGAGGCAATCCTATCAAGAGAAACCTTAGTTTGTGCCATCATTGAAATTGTATCAGGAAGATTATAAATGGGCTCTTGAAGAATCCGGAATGTTGCAAGTGCAGACAAGATCTTCCCTGATTCAAGTGGGATTCCTATAAGCATACAAGTACCAAATGTAACAACAGATACAAATGTGGGGGCACCCCAAAACACAAATGCAGTCATGGCTGAAGTATAAACATATTTTTTTAACCAGCCTTGCTCAGTTTTCCTGAGCTCAGTTATTTTAGATAGAAATTTCATTTCCCATCCTTGTAGTTTGAGGATCCTCATGTTCCTTAAAACCTCAGATGTGGCCTTCATTCTTGTATCCTTTGACTCCATCAACTTGTCTTGAAACTTCTCTAGCAATGATCCTAATGGAACATTTGCCAACATTACAATTACAGTTGCAACTAAAGCAGCAATTGAAGCTAGCCCAAGGTTTTTATATAAAATCAGCAAGGCTAACGAAACTTGCAGAGCTACCATCCACAAATCATGCATGTACCAACTGAAGTCGCCAACTCTTTCGGCATCAACAGTCATGAAATTGATTATTTCCCCAGAAGTGTGGCCCTGCTTTGATTGACATGAAAGGGTCAAGGCTTTATTATAGATCATTGTCACAAGCAGTGCTCGGATTCGAATCCCGACTTGCTGCAACCTAAAGAACCAATGCCTTTGCGACAGGCACTCCACAAGCTTTGCGAAGAAAAATGCAGA
The DNA here is from genome assembly GCA_032173675.1 of Gastrolobium villosum. Classification (NCBI taxonomy): domain Eukaryota; kingdom Viridiplantae; phylum Streptophyta; class Magnoliopsida; order Fabales; family Fabaceae; genus Gastrolobium; species Gastrolobium villosum. The sequence goes on along the minus strand of JAVKPL010015535.1, from coordinate 66,060 downwards.
AACCAAAACATAGCCCTGATTTTCATAGAGCCGTCTTCCATCGAGGTATTGAACAAAAGCATCAATAAGATAAGGACCAACATAAGAAGCCAAGGTGTTAATCAATGCAAGAAAAGCTGTGAAAAGAATCTCCTTCCATGCTGAGATTAATAATGACTTCACCAGCTTGAGTGTGGTCAAGTTGTTAATTGCACCATATTCAGCCTCAAGTCCATCTCTGAAAGTTGGAAAAGCTCCAACTACACTCTCTCTGCCATCGAGTTGTGGGACATCCTCAAGGTCTAAGGTCTTCTTATTGCCAACAGCAACAAGAGGACCCACCCAAGAGAAGGTAAGAATGCTGAAAATTCCAGCATTTGAGAAAGGGGTAACAGTGTCACCCCCCTTGGTCTCTTTTGACCCCAAGGCATTACTATCATTTGTATCACCATTCAAAAGAGGTTCTTGAAGACTGATATCTTCACCCTCATTTTTCACAAAATACACCACGTAACAGAAGAACAAACCCGCACAAACAGATACCACATCAGAAACTATGAACTGAGCTGGTAAAGCGACATGTTTTTCATAGAGAAGAACTATGTCCACTACAAAGCAATAACAAGAAATAAAGAGGTAGAAAGCGCACCAAGCTCTGAAGATTAACGAAAATCTTCTTTCACCTGAACTGAAGAATCCCTTATGCAAGCAAACATAAACAACAACCCAAGCAACTGTTTTGAGCGCTAAATCCAAAAGGGTCACGAGCTTTTCTTCCGACCAACCACTACTATACCAATAGAAGTAATTAAAAAGGCAGAGGACAAGATTGAAAGCAAAAACACCCAGAGAACAAAACTTTGTTATCGTAAATAGGGTGTTCTTGGATTTCTCCTTAGACTCATCTCTAGCACCCACTGTTATTTTCTCCCAAACCCATAACACTAAAACCACAACTAGCAACAGTAGATGGAGGAAGCCAGATAAGCCATGAAGGAAAACGGGGTCGAGGAAAAAACCAGTGGCAGAGTGCATGAGGGAAAGGGATGAGAAAACAAATGACATAGGGTAGTTAAATGAATGATGAATCCGAGAAAATTTGCTGTTTTTGCTGAACTTCAATGAGGTTATAGGAAAAGGGTGCGCTGCAAAGGTGTGGGATAGTGAGAAAGATAAAAAATTTTGAGGTTATAAAGAGTGAAAAGTTGTGTGCCAGATAAGTGAAGTTCAGAAGTGAAGAGAGAGAAAGAGAGAGTCAAAGGAAAAATGGGATTCCTTAGGTCTAGGGTAACGTGGTGGCCAAGGCTTAGTTTAGTTGACGGAGAAGACGGAGGAAGAAGATTGGAAATAAGACAAAAGGGTGAGAGTATTTTATAGGAAAAAGGTGTGAGCTTGGAAAGTTTAATAAAAAGGAAACACACACTACAACTGTGGGTATTGAAACTTGAAGGAGAAGACAATGAAATGAACTTCAAACTCAAATTTGTGATATCCAACAAAAGAGTTTTAAACTCTGATTTATTAGTTAATCAGGATTTTAAACTCTGATTTATTAGTTAATCAGGATTCAGGACTCAACTGACTGAACTGATACTCCGATTCTCGAACAAATATTAAAAAAGTGAAACAGCAGAGGGTGAAAACTGTGCTCAATTAATAATTCATTTACAATAATTTGATATTTGTACTTTTCTTCTTGTAATTGTCTTCTACAACTTTTATATTAGTTATTTTGTTTTGTTTCGTATATCATTATGTTGGAGTTTGCATTCATCATTTATTATCACACAAAATTTTCCTGCACCCATAAATATTTTGTGCGGTTCACACTTTTTGAAGCAAAAACAAAAGCACGCAAAGCGGATCTCTATAACATTACACAATCACTTTTCCTACGATATAATTCTTATAAAATCTTATTAAGTTTTATTTTTTTTTTCGAATAAAAAATCATTATTAAGGAACGGGAACGGATCCACTTATCAAAAAAAAATTTACCACTCTTACAACCAATTTAATTATCGTTAATTTCCGTCAATCTAACAGTTATAATTTATTAGAAATTAATAATTAAATTAGTTATTAGATTAATAATTTAATCTAACGGTGATTAAATTAGTTATAAGAATGGTAAATTTTTCTAGTGGTAAGTGAATCTCGCCCCTTAAGGAATATACTTACACATACATTTAATTAACTTTCTCCGCTTTATTAATATTTTTTTTATCTATTATAGATAAAAATAATATTATAGTATTTGTATTTTATCTATCAGAGATAAAAATAATTAATATTTTTTTATTTTTTTTAAAATATTTTATAGTAATGATATTGTTTAAAAAAAGATTAGTTATTTACATCGTTCCGTTTAAACTAATTAAAATACAATATTTGTATTTAAAATTGAATTAATTAAAAACATAGAAACCGAATAAGTTTTATCAGTCTATTATCAAGTTTTATCAATGGCATTTAAACCAATATTATTAAAATCGGTCTCATCATAACCCGGTTGAGGTACTGGGTCACTAGTTCAATCAGTCGGTCACTGATTCAACAATATGATCTGATAATTATATGTAATTTTATAATTTATATTAAAAAATAATAAATATACTCAAATATCTAAAAAAATGATAAAAATTCCAAATATTTTAATATTAAAAATAATAAATCACATATTATTATCATATAAAAGACCAAACAAAAATATAATAATCGTGATACGAGGCTTTAGGTTCAAAAAATGACATCTATAACTATAAATCAAATCAAAAATTTTCTGCATAGTGCATAATTGAGATAATATTAGTGTTGCAGGTACATAACTAATGTAAGTCAATTGTTGGAATTTATATATATATATATATATATATATATATATATATATATATATATATATAAATTGTGTAGATAATCTATTGGTTATGAATAAGAAGTTTGGTAGTGAAAGGGTATGTCTTTTCATCGACGAACGAATGTGTCGTTTCATCCGAACGGATGTGTCGCTTCATCCGAACGGATGTGTCGCTTCATCCGAACGGATGTGTCGTTTCATCCGAACGGATGTGTCGTTTCATCCGAACGGATGTGTCGTTTCATCCGAACGGACATGTTGTTTCATCCGAACGGACATGTTGTTTCATCCTAACGGACATGTTGTTTCATCCTTGAATGGGTGCCTTTTCGTGTTGAACGAATGTGTCTTTTCGTGTCCAACGGATGTGTTGTGTCGTCGACGACGGAAAGGTGCCTTTTCAAACGTGACCGGTCAGTGTCTATAAATAGACACTGACACCTTTAGAAAATGGAACCACAATTTTCCTGCACTTAAACTCTGCCGAAATTTTTTTCCTTCCGGTTTGCATATTCCTGTTCATACTCCGGTGTGATTTCCTCTGGCATATTGTTGTGTTCGTTTGGGCTGTTGACTGGTAGTGCCGCCATTCTTCAGACGAAATCCGTTCTATCCTGGGAGACAAGTGTCCATCAACCTTGGGCATCAGTGAGGGGGCAAATTGTCTTAAGGAGACACGTTCTGTGGGCTCGGATTTAATTCCTAACTTTGCATACTTTTCATCATTCTGTCTCAATTATATGATTTCAAGTAAGTTTGTTCTTTTATTTTAATATTTTTAATTGCACAGTGATAATTCTGATCATCTACCTCCTCTAGTTCTATTCATGGATTCAAGTCTTTTAGTGATATAATATCACCCACTGTCTTCAATAACACCAATAAGCAAACAAATATTCAAATATGTCAATTATGATTTTTTTTTATAAAAAAAATAGATTTTTTTTGGGACCGGGTCGGGTCATCGGTTAACCAACCGGATCATCAGTTTTCATGAAAATCGGTCGGGTCAAACTGTGCCGCACCTAGTCTGATGCATGGCCGATCTGATACTTTAACCGAATCGGTTATATGGCCGATCTGATACTTTAACCGAATTGGTTATATGACCGATTTATATATATATATATATTTGGATTACATCCGGGTACCCCACAGCCGATAGCCATGAGACTAATCCCTCGCCCCGGATCAGCACACAAAACGGTAAAGAGCTGGTCACGAAATGCTTTCCATTCACAAGAGTTGAGATTCAAAACCCCCAACCACTTGCTTAAAGGACGAGATGCTGAACCATCACGCCCACCCACGTGTTTATAATGTGAGTCGCATTTTCTATTATATGAGTTAGATAGTCAAAGGGAAAAAAGTAACTGAAAATAACGTGCAGAGACAAAACAAAAATAAAAGTAAAAAATTGTTACGGACAGAAGAAAAAAGGGCGAGGAATAAAAATTACAAACTTACGAAAATAAAATTATCAAATTCATATTACAGGTTATAGATTTATAATAAAAAAAAAGTTACGAGATTATTAGTAAAAGTTACAGGTTACATCACCATTGGATCAATAAGAGAGAATGTTAAAAAAATTTTGGAGAGAGAAAAAATGCTAATCTAATGGTGATTAGATAGGTAGTAAGTTGGTAGTAGAAAATTTTGGTAGTAAGAATATCTCTCCTCAAGTTACAGACCTATAATTATTTGGTATAAAGTTATTAAAAAAATTACACAATCAATAATATTTTCGTAAAGAATCATAAATTTGAGGGGCAGAGAAAGTGTAGTGAACCTTCGATCTGACATTAAATATAATGTTCAATGCCATGTCTTTACGGATAAAAAAAGTTAAAAAAATCATACATATTTCATGAAATTAAGTGTCTTTATTTCTCGTCGCATGTTATCAGGATATTAGTCTCCATGGTCACGGACGACCTGAAAGGCACGGTACATTGGTTGTGCACTTTCTAATTCAATTTCCTATAAACGTGTGTCTTGCTTTATATTATATAGTCTAATCTAATTTAGAATTATGGCTTTCTTTTTCTTTTCTCATCCTTCTTAGAAAAGTCACTTCTTTTGATAGAAAATTTTCATTGATATTGATAAAAATTATCTCAAAATCTATATCTTTTGTAAAATTTTCGACGGACTCCACTTCGTTTCATTCATAGTCATTGAAATTCTTTTTTCCATGGAAATTAGTTTTTTCCGAAAATTAAAATTAAAAAGATTCTGTCAAAAAAATTTAAATCTTTTTTTTGAAGAATTGTTATTGATCACTAATGATTTATTAAACAAATTCATCAAAAGATTTAATGAAATCACCTTATATGTCCCTTGAAAATTACTCTCAAAAGTTTTGACGAAATACATCGACTTACATTCCATTGTAACTTTGTCGAAAATGAGGGTTATATTTTTCAACAAAAATTTATGGGAGAAATATTTGTCATGTTAAATAACACAATTTTGTGTCATTTTTTAATGAAGTTGTTTTGATGCGTTTTTACATTCTCTCTCCACTTTCTTTTTCTTCTTAATTTTATATAAAAGATAAAATAAAAAAAATACAAAAAAAACACACACCAAAATGATGTAATTTCATTAAAAATGATATAAAGTTGTATTAATTAAAATGACAAACAATTTGTTGGAATTTATATATATATATATATATATATATATAAATTGTGTAGACAATCTATTGGTTATGAATAAGAAGTTTGGTAGTGAAAGGGTGTGTCTTTTCATCGACGAACAGATGTGTCGTTTCATCCGAACGGATGTGTCGTTTCATCCGAACGGATGTGTCGTTTCATCCGAACGGGTGTGTCTTTTCATCGACGAACGGACGTGTCGTTTCATCCGAACGGATGTGTCGTTTCATCCGAACGGATGTGTCGTTTCATCCGAACGGATGTGTCGTTTCATCCGAACAGACATGTTGTTTCATCCTTGAATGGGTGCCTTTTCGTGTTGAACGAATGTGTCTTTTCGTGTTGAACGAATGTGTCTTTTCGTGTCCAACGGATGTGTTGTTTCGTCGACGGAATGATGCCTTTTCAAACGTGAGAGTTCTATAAATATACACTGACACTTTCAGAAAATGGTACCACAAATTTTCTGCACTAAACAAACATACAATCCAAAATATTTCCTCATATTGTTGTGTTCGTTTGGGCTGTTGATGGTAGTGCCGCTAAAACGAAATAAAATTGTCCATCAACCTTGGGTATCATTGTCTTAAGGTTCTGTGGGCTCTGATTTAATTCCTAACTCTGCATACTTTTCATCATTCTGTCTCAATTATCTGATTTCAAGTAAGCCTGTTCTTTTATTTTAATATTTATAATTGCACAGTAATAATTCTGATCATCTACCTCATCTGATTCTATTCATGGGTTCAAGTCTTTTAGTGATATAATCTTCAATAACACAATTTTCCCAAATCTTATAAATAATTCCATCCAAAACTTTTTGTGCAAGTTTCGATGGAATTTAGATTAACATTCTGTTGTAGTTTCTGACTAGTTGTTATTTTTTAGGGAATTGCTGGTCTGTCGAAAATATTGGCAATTTTTTTAATAAATAATTTAGTTTTACCTGAGAAATTCTACAAACATAAAGATAAGTACATGATAAACAAACATACAATCCAAAATATCATCATACATAATAAAAACAATAAAATGTACACAGGTACATATCATATATACAAATTAATTAAAATGTGAAAGGTAGGATACATGCCGATCAATGAAAATTACACAAGTTCAAATCAAATACAAAATTCATGTATTTGATTTGTAGATCACTGTGAACATCATGATCATCATCAATTGGTTCATCTTCGATGGTAAAGTCTTGGAATAGGGGTTGAGTCTTGTTGGTATCCTGGATATCTAGATAGCTAGCTCGGTCATACAACAATGCCAAATAAACATCTTTATAAATAAAGGGTTAAACATCAAAGTACTTATTATGAAACCCTAACAACAAATGTATAAAGGGTTAATCACAATTTCGGATCAAACAACAAATGTATAAAATTAGGGATAAGATCCATTTATAATTTTTTTTTTGTAAATTACATTAAATACAACCGGTCGTACATTGTATGATTAAAGTATGACCGGTCGTACTTAATGTAAATATAAACCTGTAAATAAAATTATACCATTTTCATTATAATGTTGTCAATTCAAGATACTTCAAATCAAATTAATATAGTGCAACAGTAAACTATATCATAAAAAATAGAGGAGGATATTTTTACTATCAAATTTTTTTACTACCTATCTAATCATCATTGGATCAAAGAGAGAGAATGTTAAAAAGTTTTTGAAAAAAGATAAAATATTGAGTTGATAGTAGAAAATTTTGATAGTAAGAATATCATTCTCTAACGAATATTCTATTGTTCGCTGGTATAACTTTTGGTTTGTTGCCGGGGGGATCACAAAGCATGAACAAGAATTGGCTTTTTCAATAGGAGACACCACATTATCCCCTCTGTGCATGCAATGGGTGAGTTTTATGAGGCCTTGAGGCTTCTGTTGTGTGGGGTTGGTTTGGTTATTGTTTTTTTTCTTCTTTTCCTCACTATACGAGAAACAGACGGGGATGACCAATTAGTCTAAAGTGTGCGTGGAAAATTGTGTCAGGAACGAAAATTACTACTGACTATATATATTTGTCTATTTAGAATTTTTGGACAAAAGGCACAGAGAGATTTGCATCGAAATTTAATAACGAAGGGATATTTTCGGCCACTATTCAATTGATAGAATACCATATTTGTCAATTTGGAATTTCTAGGGAAAAGGCGGAGAGAGATTTAATATTGAAAGGATATTTTCAAGGAATATGCAATTAAGGGTGATAACTGGTCCGTGTAGTAAATTAATGTTAAAATTATGGAAAAAAATGTGTGTCATTTTTAAGAATGTAAAGTTATGTCATTTTAAGAAATAGAAAGAGATAGGTAAAGGAGGACAAAGAGTTAACAAAAAAAAGATGTGGGTCCCATCTATTTGTGATAGTAAAATGATATAAGTTGTGTCATTAAAAGGATAAACATTTTTCCCTAAAATTATACTGTTAAGGTTAACATGGTTATTTAGGTTAAAACATAGGGGGAGGATCCACTTGTCACCAAAAAAGTATACAACTCTTACAATTAATTTAATCACCGTTAATTTCCGTCAATCTAACGATTATAATTTATTGTGAATTAATAAATGTGACACAATAATTGTTATTAATTTTCAATAAATTATAACCGTTAGATTGACGGAAATCAACGGAGATTAAATTGGTTGTAAAAGTTATAAATTTTTTTGGTGGTAAGTGGATCCGTTCCTGAAACATAATAATGTAAAGTGTTTTTATTTTTGTAATTGCATATCTCCCTTGATATCCCTCAAGAGTTGTTATTGCATATCTCCCTTAATTTGTTGGACTCCTCCAGATCCTATGAGTATTTTTCCTTTTTCCTTTTTTTAGTTTTGTTACTTCAGAGCTCCACATAAACCATCAACATTTACTTACATCATACCCAAATATTTTTTATTCAAATATTATACCTAAACCTTAATCACGTAAAACGGTGGTCCAAAATCCAAACATTTGCTTGATGACCACGTCTAGGCAATTTGTCATTTAGGCTGTGTTTTAATATATATATATATATATATATATATATATATATATATATATATATTTTAATTGACTGAAAGAATGTATCCATTTATAATAAAATAATTAAAGCCAAATACCAATTTGTCACTAGACTTGTTTAATCTCATTGTCCAAACTCCGAAAGCAAACAGCATAAAGAAATTCAAATTACAAACTAGTAAATTACACAGTAAATTGGACTCTGGTTTATTGTGATTTGTGAGAATGGAATGCTCATACACTGATGAGTCAGATATTGTTACTTGAACTTGTTGATAAAGCCATTGTTGGGTTGGGATTGCATTCTTACATTTCTTGTAAATTATTTGATACTTTTTGTGGCCGTTTAAAGATGAGAAAGAGAGTAGTGTAAGTTGAAATATTAATTGGCGATTTAATATTGTGGGCCGGTGGATCAACCCACCTAAATAAAAAAAAAAAATAAAAAAAATAAAATAGAATTAAATATATGAAAATACTTAATTACATAAAAAAATATACACATATCAATATTAAAAGTCAAGATTATAAATTTATGCGACAAAAGGTGTAGCTATTATATAAGATAAAATACATATTTATAATGGAAAAAATATTTCTGCAGTTAATGCAGACAAGTTATCTGCACTTGTTATCAAAACGACGTCGTTTTGATATTGAAATATTAAAAAATTATAAATATAAAAACTATTATAATTCTGAAATAAATTAAAATTACAAAAACACCATCATTTCCGTCCCAAAATAACGTCGTATTGATTTACTGCAGATAACTTATCTGCACTGCAATTGCAGAAAAAGCTAACCCATTTATAATACATGAAATAGATTTTGAGCAAATTGATTTTCAAAATTTTAAATCATAGTTCGGGAATCTAATTATTCATAGGGAATGGTAAAAAGTTGCACCCGTTGCATGGTAAATTCATTTAAAAATGATTATCTTACTTAGTTGTGCAAATCAAATTAGTAGTAAATTAAAAAAAAAAATATCACAAATAAAATGAAATGGATAAAAAGATTTTTTTAAAAGAAAAAACTAAATTATAAAAGTTTTACTCTGTCTTAACAAAAATGATTCAGCTCCGATATATTATCTAGTGGAACGAGAAACTAAAATTCTTAAAATATTTATTAGTTAGTTAACTCAAAAATTTTAAAAAATATATTTTTATCTCAGAGGAATGATTATATTTGAACACTTTAAATCACCAAATTTTCGCAACTAAAATGACTCTAGACGAAAATCATGGAACTAGCAAGCGTCATAGCTAAGTCATTTGTTCATAATAAAAAAATTAATGTCTTAATTTCTTTTAATTGCTAAAAAAATTATGACAAATTTAAGTAAGTTTTGGATCATCAAACTTTTATAGTTAACATGACCCTAAACAAAATATATGAGGTTATTAATCCCAAATATCATCTTTGGCAGAGGTTTTGATAAAGCTTTTTTTTTTTTTTGGGATTACGGGGTTTAAAAGTATTAATCATAGACTCGATCGGAATATTTCCATATATATATATATATATAGCATATTAATACCCAATCACCACTTTTAATAAAATAATTATATTTATATTATTATTATTTTCAATTAATAAAAATTATAATGAAAGAATGGTAAAATTTAAAATTACTTGCAGTCACCATATTATTACAACTAAAATGGACCAATGGTCCTATATAAATTTACGGGTTTAACAAGTTTTTGAACTCACTTCACCTTATTTTATTGTTAGGAAATAAAAGACATTTTAAACTTTTTCTAAATTGGAACAAAATGAGTAACCAAAAATAATATTCTAATAATATCATTAAGCAAATGTGCTAATAACAATAAAAGATTAATGAATAATTAAATGTAGAAACATGATCAACTTAAAATGACAATAAGAATAAGAATAAGAATAAGAAATACATTATGAATAGTGAGAACAATATATAGTAAGGGACTCGGGGTGTCAAAATGGTCACACTACATGACACGAATACAGGTAACATGAAAATGGTATGAATTTTTATTTGTGTCAGAATCTTCAACACAAACGCGATACAAAATTTTATATGTTGACACCACACAAATGACATGCAAATTATGGGCCAAAACGATAATTGACCAAAAGAATTAAAAATAAAAGGCTCAAAATTAAAAAAAATTAAGAAAAACAAAAAAATTAATAAAAATATGGGTCGAATTCGTATTAACACCATATGACACGCGACATGACACAAATTTTTTGCATGTCAATTTTTCCAACACAAACATGATACACATTTTTTTGCGGATCAACCCAAACACACGTGTCGTGTCGCGGTTTGACCCGCGTGTCATTGCCTATTTTGATACCCCTTGGGCATTGACTAAGGTTAAGAAAAAAATAATTTAATATTCTTTATTTTTTCAAATCGGCACAAAATCAACCATTTAAATAACAATAACGATTACACAATAAATGAATATGAAAAAAAAAATGAACACAAATTATATGGATAAAAAAAAAAACTATAGACCCAACAATCATTTACTAAAAGCCAAGGAAAGGATTCCCTTATCGGGTCGCCAATTAATGCATGTACCATGTAAAAAATAAAGAGAAATGTATCTCTCGAGTAACATGATAGCTAACAAATTTCCTAGTGACTCACTCATTAAGAAGTCTGCAAATATTTTTTTTGTTTTTTATTTTTCTTTTATGGTAGGACCCACTAAAATCTGTTTGGGTAGGAAAAATTTTAATGTCAATTAATATTCCCCAAAAATAAATAGCAATAAGTTGTTAACAATGAAAATATTTAGGAGAGAGAAGATAAAGAAAGAGAGATTAAGAGGAGGTGCTTTGAATTGGCAACTTAATTCATTGATGAGAGAAAGACCAAATATAAAGGCCAATGATACAACAGCATCGTAACAAACTTAGCTATTTACATCAGTTAATTTGAATACTAGATAATATCTAAAAATAACAAACTAAACTCTAAACAACTTAGCTATTTACATCAGCTAATTTGAATACTAGATAATATCTAAAATAACAAACTAAACAAACTAAACTCTAAACAATATATATTGTTACAACAGTCGAATGCAATCCTAGTACTCCCCCTCAAGTTGGAGTATGGAGGTATGAGATACCCAACTTGGTAAGTAAGATGTCGAATTGCTTGGAGCCTATAGCCTTTGTCATAATATCAGCTGGTTGTAAATCTGTCCGTATGAAGTATTATATGGCACCTCTCCTTCATATGATCACTTACGGGTCCTAGGTTGTTTATGTTACTCAACTATTGTACCCAAACCAAGTGACAAATTTGAAGCCAATCTTACCAGTGAGTTTGTCAGTTAAAGGTGCAGACGAAACAACTAAAGACATGAGTTGTTGAAGAACGTCAGGAGTGAAATCTGCCATAGTGATAGAACTGGAAGGTGATGAAGTAGAAGCGGAATTGGCAGTAGTAGTGTGAGCTGCACGAGCAGAAGGTGATTTGGGATGAAGATAGAAAGGTGATTTGGGATCTGAAACCCTAAAGGTTCGTGGTGCGGAAGTCATGGTGAGAAAGAAAAAAAAACAAAGGCTTGTAGATCGTCAAGCTCTTGATACCATAAGAGGAGGTGCTTTGAATTGGCAACTTGAATTCATTGATAAGAGAAAGACCAAATATAAAGGCCAATGATACAATAACATCGTAACAAACTTAGCTATTTACATCAGCTAATTTGAATACTAGATAATATCTAAAAATAACAAACTAAACTCTAAACAACTTAGCTATTTACATCAGCTAATTTGAATACTAGATAATATCTAAAAATAACAAACTAAACTCTAAACAACTTAGCTATTTACATCAGCTAATTTGAATACTAGATAATATTTAAAATAACAAACTAAACAAACTAAACTCTAAACAATATATATTGTCACAACAGTCGAATGCAATCCTAATAGAGATACCTCACTCTGATTCTGTGCATGCTTTTGGGAAGACGAAGAAGAGGACCCACTAGAAATACTGTTATTCTGATGTGATTGAGAAGAATAGAAAGACCCATTGAAAAAGTGCTGGTATTGGAAATAATGGGTGTAAGCATTATTCTGCAAGTAGATAGCTAAGTATTGGGTTTCATTGCCATTCATATCACTGTTCAATGAGTCTTTCTATTCTTCTCAATCACATCAGAATAACAGTATTTCTAGTGGGTCCTTTTCTTCGTCTTCTTCCCAAAAGCATGCACAGGAATCAGCAACAGCAGCCTAATATAATACTACAGTTGCAACAGCAGCAGCACCCTAGTTCAAAGTCCAACCGCAGCATAATCATTCAATTATGCTGATTGAGTATATCATGCATGCATATCACAAAGAAGAAGAGGAAAATGTAGTTAATTAATTCATCTAATCTAGATGATGATAGAAAAGTGATACCAGGAAAAAATTCCAGCGACAGTGGGCCAATCCATTGATGTGTGTGATCCCTCAAACCTGATCGCAGACAAAGGATGTGAAGAACACGGGACTTAACTTACGGACAGTAACCAAAGTGTCACGTTTGGACAACAAAATTACCAGACTGCCACGCCAATAATAAATTTTGCCAAATAGGGAAATATGTCACGTCAGAACCAAAAAGTGCCATATGTCAAAATTGTTGAAATTCGCTATCCTATGTAGCGAATTTCAACAATTTTGACACATGATACCTTCTGGTTCTGAGCATCCTGACGTGACATATTTCGCTACACTGTGTAGCGAATTACTTGCATACATAATTCGCTACATTGTATAGCGAATTATGCCGCGTGACATTTTGGCAAAATTTATTGTTGGTAGTCTGGTAATTTTTTTGTCCAAACGTGACACTTTGGTCACTGTCCTATGCATGTCATAATATTTATTATATATCTATATAAGTTAATATACAACAACTTAATTTATTTTTCTGTTGGATATATATAATATAATATATCTTAATTTTATTTTTTAAGAAAATAGATTTGTTTAAATATGAGTTTCTTTAAGATAATTTTTTATTATTTGATTTTTTTTTAAATATTAATTTATTTTAAACTAAAAAATATGAATTAGATAAAAAGTTTATTAAAAATTGAACCAATAAAATGAATTAGTTAATAAAGTCAAAACTTCGTGCATCTCTGGGAAAAAATTGTGGGAATGCAACTGAAATTTATCCTTCAAAAATTATAATTGCAATAAGTAGGAAATGTAATTTAGTTGTTTTGTATTGTGTTGCAAGCAAGCTTGTAGCAGTATATTGGATATGAATTAGATATATAGAATCCTGTAACACGCAGGGATTTGACCCGATGCTTTACACAATCATGGCCTCAAGCGCTCAAAACAAATACTGATTTTCATTACAATACGCGTGCGTAGAAGTACACGTACAACAAACTCCACAAAATATACTACTTGGCAACCATTCATGTAACTTGCATCCGGTTTGTTTGCTCATCACAGTACTCAAGTGTGGCATCAACGTAAATGAACATTAGTAAGAATAATGATAGTTAATTTCTTAGAATGCGAGGAATTGGAGTTATATTGTCCCAGAGTCATTTCATTGCTCCCTCATGCCATCTAGATGGTTTGGTGATGAACTCAAATATGAAAAGAAAATTTTTGGAACTGGGCCAATGCTTAATGCCCTTTCTAAGCATTTTAGCGAGCTGTAACAGATCAGGATTTCAATACTACTTAATGCAATAATAGATATAACATCAAACTCTCTCCATCAAGTATTAAAAATATTCTTAAACCTAACAACATAATAAAACATATTAATTAACAATCAAAGCATAAAACATAAAGGTATATATATGCTTCCTCATAACTAATAACAAAAACTTGAAATAAACTAAGCGTCCTTCTTTAAGTAACTCTAAATATTTATGAAGCTAAATCTAAGTCTTCGGCGTATGGCTAACTCCTTCACCATGCAAATCTACAATATGCCCCCAAACAGGGTGAGGTATGATCTCAATAATTCCAAGGACTTTGAGGATGTATTCTCACTTTGGTTTATTTTCCTGCACAAAAGGTTAGGCATTCTACGAAATAACAATCATCGTGTACAGTGGCGGACCCAAGAAACAAAATTTATGTCCGCACATTTAGTGGCGGGGGTTAGGGGGCTGCGCCCCCGAAATTTTTTTTTATAAAGAAAATTTAAATCAATGCTTAAACCCCCTCATAATCTAATATAAGAATAAATATCATTTTTGGTTCCTAACAAAAAATTTGGTCCCTATTTTAGTCCATTATAAAAAAATTAGTCAACTGGTCCATGTGAAATTCAAAGTGGGCACATTTTGGTCTTTTTGAGGGACTAATGTAGGTTTTTTTTTTGAATTTGTGAGAGACCACGATTTTAACTAAATTGATCCACTTTAAATTTTTTAGGGATCTTGAGACTAATTTTTTTTGTAAAGGACTAAAATGGGGATCATATTTTTTGCTAGGGACTTAAAAGAGTATTTACTCCTAATATATATATTAAATCAAGAGACAAATAAAAATATGCAAATCAAAAATAAATAAATAAAAAAACTAAAAATTTATGACAGCACTTGGGCATTTGCCCGCAAGTGGGTCCGCCGTTGATCATGCATACATACATAATCAAATATAAGCATCTCATAATGCACAACAATATAACACAACCATCATAACTCATCAAGGGTGTCTGAAACCTCTCAATTACTCCTTAAATTGACCTCGAGGAGAATTCATAATTGATCTTGGGATTTCCAAGAGTCGTCGTTCATAGACTTGATTCCCCAAGGGAAACCCCAAGAGCTGTCCTAGGAAGGAGGAGATTTGGAGTACGTAGTTTGGCATTGTTTGCTGGTTGGTTTGGAAGGATAGAAATGACATTGTGTTTAATGCCACGTCCTCCAATCCTAGCAGTCTGGTGCATCGTGCTAGGAGTCTTTCTACTAACTTCCTCTCGTCCCAATCCATCCTCGGCCTATATAATGGGTGTGGGGCAAACTCGTAAAATAGAGGTTTTCATTTTTTGGTCCCCTCCTCTTGAGGGATGGGTGAAGCTTAATACTGATGGATCTTCCTCCTTGTCTGGTTCACATGCTTCTTGTGGCCGTGTTTTCAGAGACAGCTTAGAAGGTGGCTGGTAGGATTTTACAAGTCCCTTGGTGTGGGAAACTCTCTCATGGCTGAGCTTTGGGGCATGCTAATGGGTATTCAGCTAGCATAGAGTAGGGGTTTTCGCAAGGTCTGGCTTGAAGGAGACTCCTCCACTGCTATCCACCTGATTAATGAGGGTTGTTATAATAACCTGACGTGGATTTAATATTGAAGAATAATTAGAAGTAAAAGAAATAAAGTCATCTTTGGTGAAAAAGGAGTTAAAATACATTTAAGTGGTAAAGATGCGAGTAAATAAAGTTATTCAAAAAAGGAAAGTAAATATAGAAAAGTGACTAGAAAAATATTCTAGTCTATTGGTTGAAGTTTGGTAATGAATTGAGGTATACTCACTGGTAAAGTGAACTTATTTAAGTGACTAAGGAGTCACTATTCATCTTCTTAAACTCACGTTTCTTCCACAGACTGAGAGACTGGACGCAGAGAGAAAAGGAAAGAAAATAGGAGAAAATTGATGAAAAATCTTTCGAATTTCATAACTTGAGCTAGAGACCTCCAAATCACTCTGCTCAAAATCCAACCTTGTGAGAAATTTCGAGAGGAACATATTGGTATCCATATTTTCATGTGGGGTTCACTGTAGGGACAGATCTTCTCCCCCATAGATTCCGAATTTCATAGAAAAGATGAGTTTTGATGGAGTTTGAAGCCATGAGAGCTTGAAGTAAGCTTCCCTTCATTCTAGGTAAGTTTATGTTAAGAAATCTTAGTTTTCTTTGAGTTTTGAGGAAGATTGAATTTAAATTTCCATTTTGAAAATTTAGACAATAATATAAAAATTATAAACAAGCTTGATTTTGAAATCACTTATGTTATTACAAAAATAAAAATTAAAAAACAATTTTAAAAGGTGTAGATGGACTAAAAGGAATGATACTAATTGACCCATTTACTAATCAATAATCTAATGTCTCAAAATTTTAGATTAAAACGTAATATAATAAAGTTTCTTCCTCAGACAGTCAGGAATATTATTTCACATCTCCCTTAATTGTTTTGGAATGCCCCAGTTCCTATGAGTATCAATAATCTAATGTCTCAATATATATATATATATATATATATATATATATATATATATATATATATATATATATATAAACATCTCCTTTAATTGTTTTGGAATGCCCCATATATATATTATTTTTTAATATATATATATATATATATATATATATATATATATAAAAGAAAAACTTCTGAACCGCAGATAATGGAGATACAAAAAGGGAGCCCATAAGAAGATAAACCGTCAACATTAATTTACGTCATACCCAAATCACTTGTTATGCAAATATTATGCCTAAACTTTTTTTAATATAATTTAATATAACTTACTCAAATTCCTCGTCACTATACCAATTTTAGTGACTTATATTATGCCTAAATCTTAAACACCATAGTCAAGATGAATTTGAAGTACAAGACTATTCGCAATCATTTTAGGTGACTTTTAACTTCGAGCTGGTGATGGTGTTTGGACGACTCTGTTGGAATCTCACTCCTATGTTGATCAAGTAAATTCACAAAAAAACAGAGGTGCTGAGGTGTTAATGTGATTTCAAATTCCACGGGTCTCACTTTAGCGTTTTGGTTCACATAGATTTGACTAGCATATTTTTGGCTTCCAACCGCCCCTACAACCAAAGTCCAAAAAGGTTTTCCAAAACCCAAACTTTCCCTTGATGATCGATCACGCCTAGGCAATTTGTCATTTGAGTTGTATTTTATATATATATATATATATATTTTTTGGTAAACTATATATTTTTAATTGACTAAAAGAATGTAGCCATTTGCCCATGTAAATTAAAATAATTATATTCAAATATCAATTTGTCATTAGACTTATTTAATCTCACTGTTCAAACTCCGAAAAGCAACTACTTAATGGATTTCAATTTACAGATTAATGTTGCTCATAATTTTATTTCTTATATATCATAATTGTATATGAACCCCATGTGGGGCTATGTGAGGAGGAAAAAAAAAACATGGAACACACATATAATTTTATTTGTGTGTAAGAGATAAAATTATTTATTATACCATGAGAAATATTAATCTCAAAGTTTAAATACTGATTTTCCTTTGAATTATTTATATCTCTTCTTTTTTTTATCATTTACACTTCTATATTTTTTTCATTATCTAATTTCCTCCTTAACAGTATTAGAAACTTAATCAATATGTCTATTTTACTCTTCTTACAAAAATACACTTCAGCTACCTTGTGTGTTATTTTTTCCCCCAAGTTTTGCAAAGGTTCCTTACAATACATAATTTCTTTAGTTTCAGCAAAATTTATGAAGTGCCTACAATAAAGTAATAAATTTTCTTTCTTACCTCCTCTATAATGAAATTTATTTTCTAGAATTAGTAAATACAGATATATTTCCAAAATTGTTTCATTCGTAATCATAGATTAGGTCCGTGTGCTCATAAAATAGCATCATAAGTTTCCCTTAAGAATTATTTTGAAGGAAACTTGCATGGTTCCGTCTCTTGATTGTGCTTAAGTGATAATAATCGGTTCTGGCTGGGTTCAATTAAAATATTAGCTTTGTTGTTAATTAGAATTGGTATTTTATATCTGCAATATTGATATATATTATTTGCATAATTGTTTTTGAATTTACCAGAGTAGTTGATTGGACAGTTATTTTTCATTGGAGTAACTTTTATTTTATTGCTCAATTCTTCAAATATGCTATATGAATAAGATTTTATCCTTGTTATTATTTATTTTGAAACTAATTGAACATAAAACTAGTGTAAGATTCATTTCAAATATTGTCATCATACTATATTTTTTAGAGCAACTTTATTATAAGTCTGTTTGATGTGAAATAAGGGATATATTATTCTATCTATTTTTTTTTATGCCTACCTTACATATCATTCACCAATATTATTAGATCAGAATAACAAAACGAAAGAAAAATGATAAATGTTAGTTAAAATCTCGATCTAACAGTGTTGGAGAATGGTAGGTGGGGTAGGCATGAAAAAAATGTGGATAAAATAATCTATCCGGAGGAATAAACCAGATTTACAACTCTATTTTATGTGAAAAAGTTTGGCTATCATGCATTGGCTGTATAGAAATAGAATAATTATTTTTAAAAAAATATGTATTAAGAATTATTATAAAAGAATATTTGATGCCTCTACCATTTGATATCTGACTCTCTTTTTTTGTAAATCTATAGTTTGGGCCTTAGTCATTTGATTATTTTCAAGAAAAAAATGTGGGATAAGTTCATCAAGTAAATTTATAGCTTTGACCTTTGATATTTGACTCTTTTTATAAGAAGGGTAAAATAAATATATCAGGCTTGATTATACATACTTCTTTATGCTATTGTAAGAACAAAACAAAAATGATTAAAAGGAGCTATCATGCCATAATACTATCGCACAAGGTTGGGTGCTTTATGGTTTGAGGATCGTGTTTCCTGGCCTGGTACTCTTTTCATTTCCATTTCGGATCTGGATCCTCTGATTGAAAATCACATCATGACATTGGTAAAGTGAAAAATCATAATTATACAAAGGTGGATTAATAGTAATAAAATAGGAGAGAAAAAATAAAATAAAATAGGTAGTTACAAAATCGTAACCATTGATTTAACTTTGTAATATTGTGATCTTCTCACATGACCATATCATATTTTTTCTCACATCAGAGGATCCATTTCCATTTCAGTTTATGCTTCGAACAGTTTTTTTTTCGGCTTTGTATTTTCTCTTCTCACAGTGAGAGGAGAATTTTTTCTACACACACATTTCAAATGAGTATTATCATTAAGAAATTATAAAAAAAACACATAAATCGATTATGAGTGATATGAAAAATACTTTTTCTAATAATATGAGAATATTTCCCCCTTTTTGTGGTCGAACAAAGTTTAGGGGCAAGTTAAAGTATTGAATCAAATTCTAGTTTCAGAATAAGGTTATCTTGGCTTGCATGAGTTGCAAATTTCCAACGAATTATTTTAAAGACGCATTCTTCTGAATTACCTACACATTTAATTACTGAAATGAATTTCAATTAAGTAGAATTAAGGGTCGATATCTTGTGTAAATATAAAAGGTCTAATTGCCGTATATAGGGAAAGTAGAATATATTTTTTCAAGTTATATGAGATAATTTATTTTATGTAACAAAAAAAAAAATAAGTGATGCCTATTAAGGAAAAGATAGAGAAATAAAAGAAGTGAGTTACACTCATTTCTTTATGTGTTATATGAGATAATTTTATCCCATCGATATAATAAACATATTTTCCATATAAAAATGGATATAATATTAGATGATATTATATTGTTCAATTAATTCCAAAATAATCATCTTCCAACTGCTTTGCTGACTGACTTTTCTCGTTACACTATCACGACGGGGCATTTCTTCGATGAGGACTGGGCTTCCATCATTCAAAGTTGGGCCCAAGACAATTATGACAACATAGAAATTAGAACAATGTTTTTTTTTTGGTGAAAATTAGAACAATGTTACATAGTCATATGACGGTAACATCAAGTGGAATTTTGCATTACTTATGACTTGTGAAAGCCGGCCTCAGCATATATCCGTAATAACATAGGCATGATCATGAATCAAATGAAAGGTGTCATATGTGAGTAGAAAACGAAAGATTGAACACTTTCCACTTTAATAGAATCATACGAGTTAGCCGTTTAACTGGGCTTTTATCAATAATCAAGACAACGGGAAAACGATAATAACACTGAACTAATCAACATATATTAAATGGTTATTATTATTATTATTTGAAATGGTTATTATTATTTGAAATGGTTATTTTTTTTTCAATCTTTCGATATATATTTTGCAGACTTTCTAAAGTATAAAGTTAATTATTATTCAAGCCATTAGAATTGATTTAGTGGTGAGAGATTTGTATAGGTTGTATTAGATTACACACGTTCAATTTTCACTTATATTCAAAAAAAAAATTAATTATTATTCAGAGTGTGGGTTGTCATATACCTAGTAATTTTAGACATTCAATTTTTACTTTTTTAAAGGATCATTTCCTGAATTTTTATATATAATTAAAAGTTTGTGGAGCTCAAGAAAATAATAATAATAATAATATGGATATCACATATTTTTATGTGTGTTAGGAGATAAAATTTATCTCTAATTGCATTATTATATATCCGAACCTAATACTTAGTGCAATTTATAACTTTTCTAATAGCATAGTAAATTTTAAATGTGATTATAATGATAACTACAAAGGTTTATTATTGATAATTTTTTATTATCTGTGAAATTAATTCATTAAAAGGGAGATTATATTTATGGGTTTATTATCTATCATTTAACATGACCACAAAAAGTTTCTTACACACACAACATTTTGTGGGGCCCGCAGCAAAAAAAAAAACTCTGGCACGCAAAACGAATTTCTATAACATAACACAATCACTTTTCCTACAACATAACTCTTATAAAACTCTATATTTATAACATCTCTTTCCTTACAACCTCTGTTGAATCAAAATCAAATAATAACCATTGATTGATTTTGATCCAACAACCATAAAAATAATTACAAAGAAAAAAAAAATCGTAAATATAACCACATACCCTTTAATTAAATTTTAAGGTAAGGAAAAGGTAAAATCAACAATGATAATTCGAATGAGTTTTTATACAAGAGAATTGATATGTTGCAGAAAAAAGTGCAATTGATTGTTATTAACAATGCTTAATGAGTTTTTCTTGTAATACATAAAAGTTTAAGTAGGGTTAGAAATTAATATTTTACCTCTTTGTACGATATGAGTCTAATTCTTAACTATTTATGTCTACCCCACTAGAACTTTTAATTAACGAAGAAATTGAAGTGGATCAAAATGCCAATATATAACGAATGGCGAAGCGAAGGAGGGACTAATAGGGATATTTGTCTCCTTTCAAAATTATAGAAATCTTTAGAAGTGAACATTATTTCTAATTTTTTAATTATATATTTAATTCTTGTCCCCTTCAAAATCTGTACAAACCTTTATTTGTAAATACAATTTTTATTTTTTTTCATATAAATAATTATACTTTTAAAGAAAAAATTCATATCATAATTTCGTCTTTGACTTTGTCATTATATATATGGATAAACAATTTCTTCCCTAAAAGGAGAAATTTTCTCGATGCAGGACTCACATCCCACGAGAAACGTGTGATTTGCTTTTTGTTTTATTTTTTTAAAGGAAAATATTACTCTTCCTTTATCTAAGATATTTTCTCTCATGTTCTCTTATTTCGATTTTCATATCCTATTTTTTTTTCTTCTAATAGTGAAACCCACTTATTTTATTTCTTCAACGTAAGATTTATGTTATATTAAATGAGAGTAATAAAACCCTTTTTAAAACAATCATAGGAACCCAATGAAAAACTCTCTTGGTGGGAAAAAACAACTTTGGTGAGAAAAAGGAGAAGTTGTTTACTCTATATATATGCCTGAAATCACGTATCACAAACACTCACAAGCTCCACAATTTCCTCATGGAGCATCACTTCTCATCTTTACCATTTCTTTTATTTTCACTGGTTTTTATGCTTATCATATCACGTATTCTGATAGTAGGAAAAAGATTCAAAGCCACATACAAAACACCGAACCTTCCCCGGGGACCATGGAAGCTTCCTGTCATTGGAAGCATACACCATCTGATTGGCTCTCTACCCCATCACAGGTTGAGAGAACTAGCCCAAAAATATGGCCCTCTCATGCACCTTAAACTTGGTGAAGTATCAACCATCGTGGTTTCTTCTCCAGAATTTGCCAAAGAGGTGTTGAAAACCCATGATGCCATCTTTGCTCAAAGACCTCATCAAATTGGTGCAGATATCATGTGTTATGGTTCCACTGACATTGCCACTGCCCCATATGGAGGTTACTGGAAGCAGCTAAGAAAAATATGCTCAGTAGAGCTTCTTGGCACTAAACGTGTTCGATCATTCCAATCAATAAGGGAAGAAGAGGTATCGAATTTAATAAGATATATTTCTTCTAACACTGGATCTTCTGTCAACATCAGTGAGAGAGTGGTTTGCATGACAAGTGCAATTACTGCAAGGGCAGCATTTGGTGAAAAATGCAAGGACCAAGAAGAATTCCTTTCCCTTGTTAAGAAGCTTGTGAGACAGGTCGAAGGTTTGATTGTTTTTGACTTGTTTCCTTCTCAAAAATGGCTTCACCTGGTCACTGGA
Source organism: Gastrolobium villosum (assembly GCA_032173675.1). Lineage (NCBI taxonomy): Eukaryota > Viridiplantae > Streptophyta > Magnoliopsida > Fabales > Fabaceae > Gastrolobium > Gastrolobium villosum. Next base: position 43,099 of record JAVKPL010015535.1, on the reverse strand, counting down.
ATGCAGCCTAAACTGGAGGAGTTGCATCGAAAATTGGATGCAATTTTTGAAAACATCATCGGAGTGGCGGTCACAAAGACAGGTGAAGTACAAGTACAGGGTCTTCTCTCCGTTCTCTTAAATATTAAAGATCATGAAGACTTTGAGTATCCCTTGACAATCGACAACATCAAAGCTGTAATTTTGGTATGTGTATTATTTTCTCTAATGGATCCTCCTATGTTTGGAATAGCTTCTCTTATATTATGCACGATAATTTATTTTTTTTTTTTTTTGCGAGGTTCATCCTCCGCACTATATTGCCGAGCACTTGACAACCCTATTAAAGGGGGTAGTTTTGCGAAATCTTTTTTTCCCATTCCTCTCAACCTCTAATTAAAGGGCCTAGACTCCCTACCAATTGATTTATCGCTTTATGATTAGTCCGATTCGGGAAATCCCGTGATTAAGACTAAACTTCTTCCAAAAGCTTTAAAAACCTCTCCCAAAGACACTACTAGAAAGGATTGAACACATATGCTCTCACCCGATGTGCTGAGTTAGTTTTATTGTTATGACTATGTCTTATTGGTCAGACTTATTAAAAAAAAAGTAGCAGTAGATAATGTTATCCAAAATGCCATATATATATATATATATATATATATATATATATATATATATATATATATATATATATATATATATATATATATATATATATATAAGGTAGGATCCTTTACACCGGTATCAAATATGAAATTTGACCTCATCTGATAGCCCGTTAGATCAAAAAAGATCAATGGTGTCACATGCTTACAAATCAAAGTCGTTGATCTTTTTTTGATCTAACGGCTATCATGTCAAATTTTAAATTTGACACCAGTGTCAAAGGATCCTACCTCATATATATATATATATATATGGAAAATTATATTTATAAATTTTTTTATGTTACACCCATGTGACACCCAATCAATCTCACCGTTAAATCGATTATGTTGATCCAACGGTTATATTTATTTTCAAAGTTTGTATGGTCATGATCCCCATATATATATATATACACACACGCATTAAATATGTGAAATCATAACCATACAAAGGTGAAAATAAATATAAAGTTTTAAATTTGAGAAATCATGACCATACAAAAAAGGAAATAAATATAACCGTTGTATCAACATAATCGATCTAACGGTGAGATTGATTGGGTATCACATGTGTGTAACATAACTTGGTTGTCACAATATCTTTCCCATATATATATAGCAGCTAATTCAGGACTCCAAAACATCAAACCCAATAATTTCTTCATTTTATATTAGTTGTATGCGAGTGCTTAGAGGTCTATGGCTTTCTCTTGACTTCTTCTTAAAATGATTTTTAATTATATTTGCCTCAAAACAAATCTCTATAATCATTGTGCACACAATCACTTTTCCTAGCAATTTTTTGTAAAACCCATATATATATATATATATATATATATATATACACAGAGCATTAAAAATGGAGCTAATTAATTAATTTGAGTTAATTTTCCTTCTGCAGGACTTGTTTGTTGCTGGAAGTGATACAACATCAGGAGTAATAGAATGGGCCATTTCAGAGATGGTGAAAAACCCAGGAGTAATGATAAGAGCTCAAGAAGAAGTTAGAAAAGTTTTTGGTAGCAAAGGTTACACTGATGAAACAGCTCTTCAAAAACTAAAGTATCTGAAAGCGGTCATAAAAGAAACACTGAGATTACACCCACCTTTTCCTCTGCTTCTCCCAAGAGAATGCAGAGAAACTTGTGAGATTAAAGGGTACACAATACCTGCAGGAAACAAAGTGTTAATCAATGCATGGGCAATTGGAAGAGACCCTGATTACTGGAGTGAAGCAGAGAAGTTTTGTCCAGAGAGATTTTTGTATTCTTCAATTGATTACAAGGGTTCCAATATTGAATACATACCTTTTGGTGGTGGAAGGAGAATGTGTCCAGGCATTTTGTTTGGTATGTCTGGTATTGAACTTTCTCTTGCACACTTGTTGTACTACTATAATTGGGAACTTCCTGATGGAACAAAGGAAAATCTAGAAATGACTGAAGCATTGGGCTCCTCTTCAAGAAGGAAAACAGATTTAATCTTAGTTCCTATTTCTTACAATCCTATACCTGATTCATAAGACCATAAATTTGAGTCACTCTGAAAAGAAAGTTGCACAAAACTCATTATATATATGGCTCTTGTGGCATGCGTGGGAGATGTTTCCCATCTTTTATGTTCACTTTTTTTTTTGGGGTAAATATCTTTCATGTTCACTTTTCTTTAATGTAAAATACTTTTTGTTTCCTCCCTTTTGTCTATATCTTCTTCATTTGAATTCAACTTACAATTCCTCATTTATTCCAATCAACGTTAATGTGAGTATAAAATTAGTAAAAAATTTACCAACGATAAATTAAAACAAGGCCTTTTTGCAAGGTTTTAATTATTATATCATTCAAATAAATTGTGCTTCACTCTTTCAGTCAATATAAGTCGTAGCTATTCTGTATATGAAATGAACATCTGATGCAACAATCCATTGGTTCTCTGGTTGAGAGAACTAGCCCAAAAATATGGCCCTCTGATGCACCTTAAACTTGGTGACACAGAAGGAAAATCAAGAGTTTTACCATTTAAAGTGCAATAAAGAGATTTATTAATTGCTAGTAACTCTTTGGAGCATAACTCTTGGAAGTTGGGTTTAGTTATTATTATTTATATTTCTTAAGCAACACAATTCTTGGGAGCATGATTCTTGAGAGTTGGATTTAGTTATTTTTATTTATATTTCCTAAGCAACACAACTCTTGGAGTTATATGTCTCTTTCTATTCTTATGCTTTTAGTTATTCTATAAATATAGGATATTTTGTAATGCAAATGGTAGATTTGATAAATGAAAAAAGTGTGTTGCAAGTTCTCAAACTTGTCTTGAATCTTGTTATCTTTATCTAACCTTGGGTTAGTGGTGAGGCAAGTGAGTTCTTTATCAGTTGGGAGGGTGGCTTAGCCTTTAATCTCAATTGTGGTGGACTCTTATCTATCCCGTTTATTTTTACAGAGTGTATTTTCTCATTTTCTCATACCCATCACGCATCAACTTGGTATCAGAGCAGTGGTTCACATGGAAGACGAAGGTCCAAGGTACAGAACTCGTGAGCAAAATCAGAATATGAGGCGTGACCAACAACTTGCAAACCTTGAAAATCAGATTGAAGAAATGCGCCAAGCTCTTGTTGATCTTGTCCAACGAAATCATCGTGGACGTAAGTACATTCCAGAAGTATCAACTATTGTGGTTTCTTCTCCGGATGTTGACAAAGTGATGCTAAAAACCCATAGTTCATGCATACTAGTAAACATGCATAAATAAACATAGTAGATGACTTCGAATTTCTCAGTTAAATAAAGTACACTTACATACAAGGGTACTGTGTCTACCATACCAATAATAATATACAATTGCAACATGTTTAAATCAGGAACTAATCTAAGCTTCCACATACAAGATTGAAGAAACTGGAACTGGAACTAATCTAAATGGGCTATATTTAATAAAGCCCATTTACCTTGGCAATGAGTTCAATCCAGGATCTTTCAAAAACAAAAATAAAAAAAGTGTTTAATCCATGACTCTTTGCCAAGTTTAACTTTTCTTTTTACATGCAATACCGCGGGAACTTAACGGAAGACTATCGATATTTAATGATTCAATAGAGGAACTGGAACTGGAACTGTCAGAAAAAGGAAATTTTCTTTTGACCATTTCAATCTTCTGTGCTTTTGTAAAAATGCTTTTCTGCTGGGCTGCGTCTGATGAACTTGGATGCTCATTCTTCACAATATTTTGAGAAATAGCCTTCTTTCCATGTGACATATCATCATCATCATCATCATCATCTAGGTCTATAATCTCAATAACATTTTCCGATGCCAATCTTCCCCAAGCTGGCACAAAAGAGACATGAAGCTTACATAACATTACATTTGCCAACATAACAACTCAAGCAAAAGCTTGAAAAAGAAAGAATAATAGATTCTGTAATCCAAATAAAATAATGGAAGTTGCCTCAGCATTCATGGATAATCCAGCCTCTGGCTCTTCTAATATATGCTTTCATTAAATTCAAATAATATATTCAGCAGGGTACGCCATAATCTTGTTTACATAGGAAAAAATAAAATGACTTTTCTTACCTGCTTTGGAAAGAAAATTTTATCAAGGGAAAAAGGAAATCACAAAAGAGATGATTTGCAGTTTTCTAAGAGAACAGAAATCAAAAGAAAACCTTATCAGTTACAAATTAAAATTAGGGTCCTCAAATCTCACAAAATACCAGCAACCAGGACTCTCCAAATCAAACCATGAGCTGAACATCAAAGGTAGACAATAGGAACAATGTTCTAGTTAACGTAAGATAACAAAGGAAAATCAATATTATGCTCCTTTGCACAAGTAGACATCTTAAGCTAAATAAGGGATAACCTAGTGATATAAAGCTCTTCTATGTCTGGTATTGCAGAGAATGTTTTGATGTGTAGGCAGCCTTACTTTGCACTTGCAAGTGGACAGCATAGGCTATTTCCCAGGTTTATAAATTTGTTGTGTAAACTTGGTTGTTCGAACTTCAAACTTGTGGGAAACATTATGGCATTTTCACTTTAAAAATAAGAATGGATGATGTGATGAGTTTATGGTCTCAAACTGTGACTAATTATGGTTGCAAAATCATATTTTATGGTTTTTTTAACATGATTGTTCAATCACCTAAGAAACCAGTTAGGCTAAGAACTAGTAGCCTCACTGTTAGGAACCTCGACAAATCATAGAAAAATTGTCTGCGGATTTTATTATTAGAAGGGATTAGAGGACTGTTATAGGACAATACAATGAGAGTTTTTCCTCCAAGCCAGTCCTTTCTCTGTCAACACAGGAACTTAAGCAGACTAATTCAACCTAAAAGGTTAAGCTGTTGGGTGAGTGGAGGATCGAACCCGGAACACGAAGCTCTGATACCGTGTGAAGAACCATCTCAACCCAAAATCTTAAGTTGTCGGGTGAGGGCATTTCTAATGTTTTATATTATTTTCTAACGCACCTCTTCACGCAGGAGCCCTCTGGGCTTGAGGTGTGGATATTGCACAGGCCCAATATTTTTTTGGTTTTACCTTGTGCTTATTTTAATTCAACTCAAAAGTGGGGAGCGGTGAGGAACGAACTCGTGACCTTGTGGTCACTGAAGTCCTGATATCATGTAAAGAACCACTTTAACCCAAAAGATTAAGGTGTTGGGTGAAAAAGGGACTGGCCATGTGTCGGGGCCTAACACTCAAGAGTTCAACTAAATTATTAAAACATTGCTCTTTACCATAGTCATTAGCTACACATTTCCTTAATAATTCAGGAAACATCATGGTTCCAACTACCCAAAAACCTGACCAAAGTTCATTCATCTGATCACTTCTATCTAATTCAATATTTATAAGGTAACATTCAAAAAATGCATATCTGTATGCAGAATTTCCATACCTGATGCACCTAGAGCATCTTTCTTTGCTTTTCTTGGGAACTGAGTAGTGCCAGCACCAAGAGAGTGGGGAGTATCTTCATTTCTTTGCAAAGGAGCAGGGCCCCCAGTGTCAATTCCAAAATCGTAGCCATTAACATCCATTTCATTCAACTCTTCATCCTCTTCATCTATGACTTGAAAAGCAACCTTAGGATCAGGAGGCTCCCCCTTATTGTTTCCACGACTAGAGGCATCTGCACTCATTAAAAGCTTTGTATCAACCTCCAACCTCACAACCTTTCGATTCAGTTCTCCAAATTTCCTCTCCAAAGACTCAACCAATGCCTTAAGCCTAAGCTTCTCATCTTCTAATTTGTTCTTTTCAGTCCTCAACTCTTCAAGGGTTGCCAAATTCTTCTTCACTCCTTCTTCCAATTCATTGTTTTTTATCTTAAGTGCAGCCAAAATATTCTTGTAATCTAGCTTCTCATCCTCCAACTCACGGACTCTGATCCTAAGCTTATGCAAAGCATTGCTATCTTCCACGCATTTTTTCTTCAACTCCTTCAGCTTGGAATTTTCACACTCTAATTCAAGGTTCTTATTCTTTAGCTCTTCAATAGTTTTTTTATCGACCAATCCATTTGTCTTCACTTCCTTCAGCAATGTTTCATAACTCTCCTGCACTTTCTTGCCCCTCTCACACAGTTCCTCTCTCTTCATCAGTTCTTCTTGAAATTGAATCCTCTCCAGCCTCTCCATCTCAATCTTATGTAGGAGTTGCCCAATCTCATCTCTGAGTCTCTCATCCCTAGCCACCAAAACCCTTTCGACTCTGTCAAAATCATCCACAAGATACGCAGCACGCAATACTGAGATGAGTTCGGTAATGCTCTTCTTCTCAAAGTTTCCATGGCTACTCGAAGCCACATACGGTGTCCCAGGTTCTGTTTTAGGTCGAGAGTTCATGAAAAACCTATAAAGGTACAAACTTTGGAAGAAAAGAGCGGAGGAAACAATGGGTTTGGAAAAAGTCACCGGCTTTTGATCAGAAGATAATGAGAAAAAGAGGCTTGTTCTTAAGCAGAAGAGAGAGTAAGGAGTTGATGTCAAATGAAGCAAGATACACATGTATAGAGAGAGAGAGAGATGGAGATGAAAATGGCGCCTAAAACAGAAGAAATGAAGAAAGAGCAGCGACTCTGTAGTTCTTCACACCTTTCGTCTTCCTCTTCCAGTGTCTGAATAATTTTTTTCATTATTTTTCAGTATAGGTGTCTGAGTAAATTTTAACTACATGCCTTTATTAGTTCATTTACTTTTTAATGACTTTTTCTAATTCAAGTTAGTAGAATGCTACTGAAAATAGGTTCATGCCTCCCATGTTGCATTTTTTTTTTAAAGTTCACGGGTTACTTGATTTGCTTCGTAATCATCTATATTTCTGGTGATTTTTTTATCACATATGTCCCCATATTTTGTACGAAACAAAAAAATCACAGGAGTATATATGATAAAAAAACACATTTTTTTGTAAATTATATGGGCATATATGATAAAAAAAAAACTCCGGGACATAAGTCATTCAGGAGGAAACCACACTGGCTTGAACTTTTCCCTTTTTTTTTTCTTTGAGTTTTATAAGAGTTATGGTATAGGAAAAGTATTTGTGTTATGTTATAGAGATTCATTTTGTATGCCAGAATTTTTTATTTTTTTGCTATGGGCCCCACAAAATGTTGTGAGTGTAGGAAATTTTTTCTAGTCATTTAAATTACAGATGATAAACCCTTTTTCTTTTCATCATTAATAATACTTTGTGTTTTGGAAAGTTAATTTTTTAAAATATACTATTTGTTTTAAGGGTTTTATAATTCTCATGTTGAAGGAGAATTGAAATTTCACGTTGTAGAGATAAAAAGCATGTGGGACCCATGTGTTAGAAAAAATTGTATGTAGGACCCATGTCAGCACGGAAATCGAAGAGTGTGTAGGAAAATTTGAATTCTCATGTTGAATGAGAATTATAAAAACCGTGTATTAAATCCCAAAATACCACCGTAAGCCACTAAAAAAACATTAGCCATTTCAACTTCTTTTAAGAAAAAGAGAGGATGACACATCAATTATTGATAAAATAAGAGCTTGATTGGGTATTATTATGGCCAATGTCCGATAGGGAGCACACACAAAAGTTTCCACAATACGTATGGCCTTAAGCCCTTAACTTCTAGCTGAGTGGTAAGTGATAGGAATCAACTGCAAATCCTGTTTTCTTTTGACAGACAAGCCAAAGGATTCAGCCATATCAAGCTCTTCATTCTTATCTCCTTTAACCATCTTCCAATCAAAATGGAAAAGCAAATTTGCAAGTGAAAATTCAACATTAACAATGCCAAATGTGATGCCAGGGCAAATCCTTCTTCCAGCACCAAATGGGATAAACTGAAATTCTGCACCTTTGTAATCAACTGAGCTATCAAGGAACCTTTCAGGATAAAATTTCTCAGCTTCAATCCAATAGTTGGGATCCCTCCCAATTGCCCATGCATTAACAATGACCTTGCTCTTTGCTGGTATCTCATACCTATTAATCTCACATCTTTCACTGCATTCCCTTGGAAGCAACAATGCAATAGGTGGATGTAGACGCAAGGTTTCTTTGATAACTGATCTCAAGTATTTCAGTTCATGAATACTTGTTTCATCCACATATCCTTTCCCATCAAATACTCTTCTTACCTCCATTTGTGCTTTCTCCATCACCCTTGGGTTTTTCACCAGTTCTGACATCGCCCAATCGATTGCTGTTGATGAAGTGTCACTTCCAGCACTGAGAATGTCCTGAAAGAGATCTTGGGGCATTACATTACGTAAAATAATCACCAAGAGTTCATCTCAGAATCAAATTTATCAGTTTAGCTTAAGGTTAAATATGTGTTTTCCAATAAAGTTGCCTCTAAAATCTGAATCCGTCAAAATTATTTGTAGTTTAAGTGTGGAATTACTTAAAACCCGCACTTTCATCTAAACATTAGGTGATATATAGTGTTCTTGCTGCTAGCTATATATATATATATAAGAATAAAACTACATATAAATGAACATAATAAGAAGTGCACCCATCACGGCTGTAAATGACTGATCTTTGGAGGAATCTACTATATGACTCAGATTTGGAAATTCTGCAAGGTTTTTTTATAGGTAAAATACTGAAAAAAAATATTGCTTTTAGAATACTATAAAAGATTTTCAAGACTAGTATTTTCAATCATACTTTGCTCGCATCAAACAATTGTTGACCATGAAAAAAAACTGAAAAACAAAAAATCTTAGCTAGGAAATTTTTGATTTGATATATTTATCTTGGCAATTTTGCATGGATTTTTAACAGAAACATACTAACCAAAATGGTTGCTTTGACAATACTGTCAGATAGAGGATGTTCGAGGTCACTATTCTTCTGAAGCCTTAAAAGAACATCAACTAGATCTTCCCCATTTTCTTCACCAAAAGCTTCTTTCTCCAAAATTTTATCCCTGTGATCCCTTACCATGTTCTCAAGTATCCCATCCATTTCTCGATGAATCTTCTCAACTTTAGTCTTAATCCCAGTAAGAACTTGAAGAACTCCAATGGAAGGATACAGATCAGCAAGAGAGAACCCTGAAACAACTTTAGAGAGATCTTTCATAAGATCTATATAAACTTGTTGGTCCCTGGATTTTCCACCTAAAACACTCCGTGATGTCAATCCATATGCCAATGAATTAATCTTCTTACTGAGATTGATTGGCGACCCTTCACTCAAAGATATCTCCTTGACAAGATTTGACAACTCTTCTTCCCTAATTGGTCTGAAGGACTCAACACGCTTTGGTGCTAGTAACTCCACTGCACAAATCTTTCTCATCTGCCTCCAATAAGTTCCATGTGGACTGAAGCTCATGCTCTTATTACCGTAAGTGATTACTTCTGCAGCAAGCACATGAGGCCTATTTGCAAAGTTGATATCATGTGTTTTCATCACCTCTTTGGCCATTTGTGGTGAAGATACCACAATGCAGGAAAGCTCACCAAGCTGTATATGCATGAGAGGGCCATATTGATTTGCCAATCCTGCTAGGGAGCGATGAGGCAGAGTTCCTAGATGGTGGATGTTCCCTATGAGAGGTAGTTTCTTTGGTCCTGGTGGCAACTTGGAGTTTGAGTTCTTGGTTTTTGATCTCCAAATTATGTTGATTATCATGAACACAAAGAGGAAGAAAGGAAGGATTGTAGACAAGAAAATGTGAACCTCCAACCCCATGATTGTAATGGAAAACGAACTCTCCATAAAACCTAACAATCAAGGGGCAAAATAACGAACAAGAAATTTGCAGCTTGATGCTGAAATGAGTAGAGCTAAAGGAGAAACACCTAATGAGAAAGTGGTCACAGAAATAAACATTAAAAAATCGGCAAACACGGCAATTTTCAACGCCGAGGTTTTTCTTCTGGGTTAACTTTACCTAACAACTTTCTTACACACACTAGCTTTCGTGGTCAGTGTGGTTGTTGTTGCTTGTTGGGGGACAACACCATTGGTAGTTAAAGAATATAGTGCCACCACTTTTTTTTTTTCTTTTACTGTGCGTCTCACTCATACTTATTTTAACATTTCCTATAACATAAGAAAAATATATTCCTAGGGAAAATTATTTCTTGCTTTAGAGATAAGTTATATCCATTATTTAAAAAATTATAATAATAAAGAATAATGTAAATATTAAAATTACAAAAACACATTAGTTTCCGTGGGGCTCACCGGAGAGGCGGAGATAATTTATATTCATTAATTTCAGAAATTCTTTACCTAATTTTAATCCCAATAAACTATTATATAAGTGGTCACAAAACATAATAATTCTGTGTTGAATGACAATACAGAATTTTGAATATAGTTACATATAAATAATTATTATCTCATGAATTTTATGATAATTATTATCTCATGATTAGAGATTGCTTGATCCATTATTTTATTGTATTTTTTTTTTGAATAATGAATCTCAACATCTTATCTCATATAGTTATATACCGGAAATATGACTTGCTTTCCTCCTCTCAAGTCTTATCCTCTGCGATAACTATTTTCTTCTTTCTTGAGTCTTGAGTAAACCAACCAGTCAACCACTAATGTAGCCTGTCTTTGTTAAGGACTGGTCTTCCAGTTCATTCATTTAAAGTTGGGCCCAACCCATTGTATGTAAGATAATATAACAAATTAAGGAAAATATTTAATATGCTCTTTCTACTGAATTGCACATTGGGCTCCCTCTCACAACATTAATTTTCTCTTTTTTTTTGTTTTGCTTTTTACCCTCCTATTAAGATAATATAACAAATAACCTCCAAACTAAGAATATAACTCGTGTACATATATGAAAAAAAAAAAAAAAGAAAAAAAAAAAAAGAAGAAGAAGAAAATATTACTTTTATCTTTTTGGTATCATTTCTTGCAAACTTGAATGGTTAAAAATTTCCATGAAGCATTCAATTCCCTGATCAAGCAATTTCTGATAATGGTTAAAAATTTCCTCGTCATGGTTTGTTTCCTTCCCAAAAGTGGCTTCATGTAGATTAGTGGGACAATACCTAAACTGCATGAGATGCATAAAAAAATTGATATAGTTTTCGAAAACATCACAAGAGGGCCTGTAAGTTTGTAACAAAGAGTGGTGAAGTTGAAGCAGAGTCTTTTAAATAGGGAAAATCATGGAGCCCTTGAGTTTGCCGTGACAATCAATAACATCAAAGCTGTAGCGTGGAATTTTGTTTAGTAGTAGGGTCTAACCTTCATTTCATGTCTACATAAAAAGGAGGATGGAATATTGCCTTTCTCCCATGCAATTGCACATTGGGCCATCTCAGAAATGCAAGTTTGTTTTTGTTTTTGTTTCACTAGTAGCTTGTTGGTTTGGAGCTTCTCTTTTAACCACAAAGCCCTCGGTTCGAACCTGATCCTCTGATGCTCCCAAGTCCCACGAGAACATAGAGCAACTCGTGACTCGGATGAATTTCAAATAAACAAAGATATTACCGTGACATGACAATATGTATATGTGCATATATATAGTTTGATGCAGACTATTAAAACACCTTATCAGTACTAACCCACACCTATTGGAGTTACCCAACCCTAATTACCTCTTTGAGGTGAGTTGGCTTTCCCGATTTCCCCACAGTTTCGACTCTTTGAGCCGGCTATGGGACTAATCCGGAGTGCGGGGATCAGTGATGGCTAAGAGTTCAGCCCCTTCTCCAAGGATGCATTCAGCGGGATTCGAACACATATTCACCCCACTAACTCAGCGCCAAAGAAGCAACTGAGCTGCACCCATTGGGTTCCAAGTTTAAACCTTTAACAAACCATTTTCAACACTAACCTGTCCAATTAATTACGACAGTACACAAGTATCTATATCGTTAATACATATATAGTTCGTGCATCCATGATAAACACAATTAAACATAGTAGATGAGTTTGAATTTATCAGTTAAATAAAGTACACTTTTTTTTTCTTTTTTTTTATACAGAATAAAGTACACTTACATACAAGGGTACCGTGACTACCATATCAATAATATACAATTCCAACACGTCTATATTAGGAACTAATCTAAACTTCCGCTTACGACATGTGGATGATTTTGATAAGGGTTTTATATTTCTCATGTAACATGAGAATTGAAATCTCATGATGTAAAAATAAAAAGCATATGAAATTTATATGTTAGAAAAAATTATGTGTAGGATCCACATCAACACGGAAATCGAAGGGTGTGTAGGAATATTACAATTCTCATGTTAAATGAGAATTATAAAACCCTTTTGACAAAGTTGAAAAGGTTTTGGTAGCTAGGGACGAGAGACTGAGAGCTGAGATTGGGCCACTGCTACAGAAGATTGAGATGGAGAGGCTAGAGAGAATTCATGCTCAAGAAGAACTGATGAAGGGAGAGGAACTGTGTGAGAGAGGCAAAAAAGTGCAGGAAAGTTATGAAACATTACTGAAAGAAGTGAATATCCCTTGGCAAAGAGGGTAATCCAGGATTTTTCCCCAAAAAAAAAAAAAAAGAATTTTGACTATCTGCCTGAGTTTAACTTCTTTTTTTTGGTTACCTTAACTTTTCCTTTTACATGTAATACCACGGGAACTTAATGGAAGATTATCGATGTTTAATAAGTCAATAGAGGAACTGGAAAGGAAACTTTCTTTTGACCATTCCAATCCTCTGTGCTTCCGTAAAAATGCTTTTCTGCTGGGCTGGGTCTGATGAACTTGGATGCTCATCCTTGACATTAATTTGAGAAATAGCCTTCTTTCCATGCAATCCCGGCAACATATATCTATTGTCATCATCATCATCATCATCATCATCAAGGTCTATCAACTCAATAACATTTTCCGATACCAATCTTCCCCCATCTGGCACAAAAGAGATATGTGAAGCTTACATAACATTACATTTGCCAGCACAATAACTCAAGCAAAAGCTTGAAAAAGATAGAATAGTAGATTCTGTAATCCAAATAAAATATTGGTAGCTGCCTCATCATTCATGGATAATCCAGCCTCTGGCTCTTCTAATTGACAATATATGCTTTCATTAAATTCAAACAGTTTTCTAAGAGAACAGAAATATAAACGAGAACAGAAATCAAAAGAAAACCTCAACAGTTACAAGTTAAAATCTGACAAAATACCCACAACCAGGACTCTACAAATTAAACCATGAGCTGAACATCAAAGGGAGACACTAGGAACAATGTTCTATTTGTCGTAAGATAACAAAGGAAAATCAATATTAAGCTTCTTTGCCCACGAGTAGACATCTTACACTAATAAGGGGTAAACTAGTGATATAAAGCTCCTGCTATGTCTTGAATTGCAGGGCAAATTTTAATTGTAGGCAGCCTTACTTTGCATTCGCAATAAGACAGCTTAGGCTACTTCCCAGATTTATAAATTTGTTGCGTAAACTTGGTCGTTCCAACTTCAAACTTGTGGGAATTTCATTTTGAAAATAAGAATGAATGATGTGATGAGTTTATGGTCTCAAATTGTGACTAATTATAGTTGCATGATCATTCAATCACCTAAGAAACCAGTTAGGCTTAGAACTAGTAGCCTCACTGTTAGGACCCTTGACAAATCATAGAAAAATTGTCTGCCAATTTTATTATTTCCGATAGATTATTAAAAGGGATTACAGGACTGTTAGAGGACAATATAACAAGAGTTTTTCCTCCTAGTCACTCCTATCTCTGTTAACAGAACTTAAGCAGAAGATTACAAAATCGAAATAAAGGGACTGGCCATGTGTTGTGGCCTAAAACTCAACAGCTCAACTAAGTTATTAAAACATTGCTCTCTACCATAGTCATTACCTACACATTGCCTTAATAAAGCAAGAAACCAACAACCTAAAAATCTGACCAAAGTTCATTCATCTGATCACTTCTATCTAATTCAATATTTCTAAGGTAACATTCAAAAAATGCATATCTGTAGCAGATTTTCCATACCTGATGAACCTAGAGCTTCTTTCTTTGCTTTGCTTGGGAACTGAGTAGTGCCAGCACCAAGAGAGTGGGGAGTATCGTCATTTCTTTGCAAAGGAGCAGGGACCCCAGTGTCAATTCCAAACTCATAGCCATTAACATCCATTTCATTCAACTCTTCATCCTCTTTATCTATGACTTGAAAAGTAACCTTAGGATCAGCTGGAGGCTCCCCCTTATTGTTTCCACGACTAGAGGCATCTGCACTCATTAAAAGCTTTGTATCAACCTCCAATCTCACAACCCTTCGATTCAGTTCTCCAAATTTACTCGCCAAAGACTCAACCAATGCCTTAAGCCTAAGCTTCTCATCTTCTAATTTGTGGTTTTTGGTCCTCAACTCTTCAAGGGTTGCCAAATTCTTCTTCACTCCTTCAAATTCATTGTTTTTTATCTTAAGTGCAGCCAAAACATTCTTGTAATCTAGCTTCTCATCCTCCAACTCACGGACTCTGATCCTAAGCTTGTGCAAAGCATTGCTATCTTCCACCCATTTTTTCTTCAACTCCTTCAGCTTGGAATTTTCACACTCTAATTCAAGGTTCTTATTCTTTAGCTCTTCAATAGTTTTTTTATCAACCAATCCATTTGTCTTCACTTCCTTCAGCAATGTTTCATAACTCTCCTGCACTTTCTTGCCCCTCTCACACAGTTCCTCTCTCTTCATCAGTTCTTCTTGAACTTGAATCCTCTCCAGCCTCTCCATCTCAATCTTATGTAGGAGTGTTCCAATCTCATCTCTGAGTCTCTCATCCCTAGCCACCAAAACCCTTTCGACTCTGTCAAAATCATCCACAAGATACGCAGCACGCAATACTGAGATGAGTTCGGTAATGCTCTTCTTCTCAAAGTTTCCATGGCTACTCGATGCCACAGACGGTAACCCAGGTTCTGTTTTAGGTCGAGAGTTCATGAAAAACCTAGAAAGGTACAAACTTTGGAAGAAAAGAGCGGAGGAAACAATGGGTTTGGAAAAAGTCACCGGCTTTTGATCAGAAGATAATGAGAAAAAAGAGGCTTGTTCTTAAGCAGAAGAGAGAGAGTAAGGGGTTGATGTCAAATGAAGCAAGATACACATGTATAGAGAGAGAGAGATGGAGATGAAAATGGCGCCTAAAACAGAAGAAATGAAGAAAGAGCAGCGACTCTGTAGTTCTTCAGTTCACACCTTTCGTCTTCCTCTTCGAGTGTCTGAATAATTTTTTTCATTTTTTTGAAGTATAGGTGTCTGAATAAATTTTAACTACATGCCTTTATTAGTTCATTTACTTTTTAATGACTTTTTCTAATTCAAGTTAGTAATGCTATTGAAAATAGGTTCCCGTTGCCTTTTTTTTTCATCAGTAACAAGGGTGAGGTTATACTTACTACCTCTTTTCTTATTATTTTTTATTACTAAATCTTAACCGTTAATTTTTGTCAATTTAACGGTTAAGATTTTTTGAAAATTAATAATTAATTAATAAATATAATCCAATAAATCTTAACCGTTAGATTAACGGAAATCAACGGTTAAGATTTAATAATAAGAAAAAGAGATAATAACTATAATTTTCTCCCGTTAATAATACATTGTGTTTTGGAAAGTAAAGTTTTTAAATATACTATTTTAAAAAAAAATCCCAAAATACCATCGTAATATGAGGAGATAACTTTATCTAGAAACACTTTTTCCTTAAAATAAATATCATATTAGAATTTTAAATCTTGGCAACTGAGTTTTCAATAATTTGTTTGGGCAGGGTTCAAACCCGTCTCAAGCAAATTATTGAAAAAAATTTGGGGTCAGAGTGCCTATGTCCTCGAAAGAAGCAAAGTTCAATACACCCATTGTTTTAAAGAAAAATTAGTCTTCGGGCCGTAATCCGATAACAAGTTACCACAAGAACAAGGTAAAATAAGAGCTTGATTGGGTATTATTATGGCCAATGTCAAATAAAGGGAGTACACACAAAAGTTTCTACAATATGTATGGCCTTAAGCCCTTAACTTGTAGCTGAGTGATAAGTGATAGGAATCAACTGCAAATCCTGCTTTCTTTTGACAGACAAGCCAAAGGATTCAGTCATATCAAGCTCTTCAGGCATGTCTCCTTTAGGCATCTTCCAATCAAAATGGAAAAGCAAATTTGCAAGTGAAAATTCAACATTAACAATGCCAAATGTGATGCCAGGGCAAATCCTTCTTCCAGCACCAAATGGGATAAACTGAAATTCTGCACCTTTGTAATCAACTGAGCTATCAAGGAACCTTTCTGGATAAAATTTCTCAGCTTCAATCCAATAGTTGGGATCCCTCCCAATTGCCCATGCATTAACAATGACCTTGCTCTTGGCTGGTATCTCATACCTATTAATCTCACATCTTTCACTGCATTCCCTTGGAAGCAACAATGCAATAGGTGGATGTAGACGCAAGGTTTCTTTGATAACTGATCTCAAGTATTTCAGTTCATGAATACTTGTTTCATCCACATATCCTTTCCCATCAAATATTCTTCTTACCTCCATTTGTGCTGTCTCCATCACCCTTGGATTTTTCACCAGTTCTGACATTGCCCAATCGATTGTTGTTGATGCAGTGTCACTTCCAGCACTGAAAATGTCCTGAAAGAGATCTTGGGGCATTACATTATGTAAAATAATCACCAAGAGGTCATCACAGAATCAAATTTATCAGTTTAGCTTAAGGTTAAATATGTGTTTTCCAATAAAGTTGCCTCTAAAATCTGAATCCGTCAAATTCATTTATTGTTTATGTTAGAAATTTAAAACATTGTTAACCACACCTTTATTGTTTATGTTAGAAATTAAAACATTGTTAACGACAGTAGTTGGTCAAGTAAGTGTAAGTCAAGTGGAGTTTTTCGGTGTGACTGCAAAGGTGACTAATTAAATAACCATTAAATTTAAGGCGTATGGCTTTTGAACCACTTTCTTAGATACCAACAATATAAATTAACTTTATCTACAATTCCACCTGCCAAAAAATCAACATGTACAAAAAAACATCAATAATAGTGACAAACAAGATTTTACGTAGAAAACTCAATTGAAAAAAAATCACAGAAAAACTCTCAAAAATCTGCTAAAAATATATAAGTATTGCAAAATTTATCTATATGAGAAAATAATTTTACTATTATTTTCTCTAACTCTCTAAACTTTCTTTGCTATGCTTTTCTTTTGGTGTGTTTAGAACTTGTTCAATCACCCTTTATATACACAAATCTCCATATTTAGTGCCAAAGCTAATAGCCAATATTGTAGCATATTTTTCCATATGAAAAACAAGTAGCTTACCATGTTTAAATTTGGGGGAAAAGAATTCTCATGTTGTAGGAGAATTCTTTCTCCTATTAATGACACATCGAAATATATGCAATAACTTTTTTTTTTAATAGGTGGTGGGATCCATCACATCTTGTGTCTACAGTACGAAAAAGAGTTGTCCTATTACATGAGAAAAGATGACCCTTAAATTTGATAGCACACTATGAAAATCAAGTCAACAATCAGTTTAAGTGCGATAATAAGAAGTGGACCTAGGACAGCTGTAAATGACTGATCTTAGGAGGACTCTACTATATGACTTAAGATTTTGAAATTTCGCAAGTTTTTCTATAGGTGAAATATTGGGAGAAAAAAAAATGATTGCTTTAACAATACTATAAAAGATGTTCAAGACTAGTATATCCTACTTTGTCTGCATCAAACAATTGTTAACCAAGCAAAAATACAGAAAATATATGGCAATTTTGCATGGATTTTTAACAGAAACATACTAACCAAAATGGTTGCTTTGACAATACTGTCAGATAGAGGATGTTCGAGGTCACTATTCTTCTGAAGCCTTAAAAGAACATCAACTAGATCTTCCCCATTTTCTTCACCAACAGCTTCTGTCTCCAAAATTCTGTTCCCGTGATCTGTTACAATGCTTTCAAGTATCCTATCTATTTCTCGATGCATCTTCTCAACTTTAGTCTTAATCCCAGTAAGAACTTGAAGAACTCCAATGGAAGGATACAGATCAGCAAGAGAGAACCCTGAAACAACTTTAGAGAGATCTTTCATAAGATCTATATAAACTTGTTGGTCCCTGGATTTTGCACCAAAAGCAATCCGTGATGTTATTCCATATGCCAATGAATGAATCTTCTTACTGAGATTCATAGGAGACCCTTCATTCAAAGATATCTCCTTGGCAAGATTTAACAACTCTTCTTCCCTAATTGATCTGAAGGACTCAACACGCTTTGGTGCTAGTAGCTCCATTGCACAAATCTTTCTCATCTGCCTCCAATAAGTTCCATGTGGACTGAAGCTCATGCTCTTATTACCATAAGTGATTACTTCTGCAGCAAGCACACGAGGCCTATTTGCAAAGTTGATATCATGTGTTTTCATCACTTCTTTGGCCATTTGTGGTGAAGATACCACTATGCAGGAAAGCTCACCAAGCTGTATATGCATGAGAGGGCCATATTCATTTGCCAATCCTGCAAGGGAGC
Organism: Gastrolobium villosum; assembly: GCA_032173675.1. Classification (NCBI taxonomy): domain Eukaryota; kingdom Viridiplantae; phylum Streptophyta; class Magnoliopsida; order Fabales; family Fabaceae; genus Gastrolobium; species Gastrolobium villosum. The sequence continues at coordinate 24,452 of JAVKPL010015535.1, read as the reverse complement.
GATGAGGCAGAGTTCCAAGATGGTGGATATTCCCTATGAGAGGTAGTTTCTTTGGTCCTGGTGGTAACTTGGAGTTTGAGTTCTTGGTTTTTGATCTCCAAATTATGTTGATTATCATGTACACAAAGAGGAAGAGAGGAAGGATTGTGGACAGGAAAACATGAACCTCCAACCCCATGATTGCAATGGAAAACGAAGTCAACATGAAACGTAACAGTTAATCAAGGGGTAAAAGAACGAATAAGAAATATGCAGCTTGATGCTGAACTGAGTAAATCTAGAGGAAAAACATCTAATGAGAAACTGGTCACACAGTAATCAACATTAAATAATAGGCTAGCATGTGAGGCCATTTTCAACGCTGAGGTTTTTCTCTCGGAGAATTTATAATCTATGATTTGTGAAAGTAAATTAATATAATGGTGAAATAAATATTTATCCGTTTAAATGACACAAATTACATTCTCTCACTCTCATACAGAGGTGGGACCCACACTTTTGTTTTTTTTATCAACTCTCTCCTCCTTATGCGTCTCTTTCTCTCTCTTCAAATGACACAAGTTTTCAAATAATATTCGCATAAAGAATAAGATAGATTATTACATTTAACATGACATTTTTTTATTTCAGGACTTAGCTCTAATTTTTTCTTCTTGAAACTTAATATATAGGCAATTTTTTTTCTTGTGGCCTGTCTTGTACTAGTGACATGGGATGGAACCATTGATTTTGAATTTGTCCATTCTAATTTTTATTTACGTAGGAAGCTAACCCAAAGATAGAGAGGTTATAAGTCATGAACATAACAAGTAGGGGTGAAATTAGTCGGGCCGGCCAATAGGGGCTTACGACTCAGCCTATGTCAGGCCAGTTCTGACTTACTATATTTCATAAAATAAGTTGGACTTGGACCTTAAAAAAGCGTGTTTAATAAAAAGGCCGTAGGCCTACTTTCACAAGGTCTGGCCTATAAGCCTACAGGTCGGCTTATATTATACGCTTTATTTTAAATAAAATAAAATAAGCATGCCTTGAAGAAAAAAGAAAGACATAAATTTAATCAATTGCAATTATTTATAACTTAATTATATTCGACTATATTTTAATAGAAATCTGAATTTATTTCTTAAGTAGAAGGAACCAACATCTTAACATGTTAAATTGTGTATACGAATATATTAAAAGGTTTTTGGGAGAGATTATACTTAATACAAGCATCATGATGTGTTTATTGAATTCATGTAGTTATTTTAATTTACATAGTATGAGTTTGTTTGTTGGATTTGATGAAATATATGTTATTTAGTTTGAGCATTTTGCTTTTGAAAATGACTTAAATGCAGATTATATGAGTTTTGTTGTGATTCATGATTCTGTTTGAACGTTAAAATTATGATTTTTAGTTTAGCAACTGAATTTGAGTATTTTGTAAAGTTGATTCATGGTTCTATTTGGAAGTTAAAAATTAACAGGCTAACGGGTTAAGCCAGACCATTTGCTTTTTATAAACGGGCTAAGCCATGCTAGCAGTTAGACTCGTACTAGACTTGGGTCAGACCAAACTGAAATTTTCTGGCATAGACTTGGGCTTTTTGGGGCAAAGCTCGACCCAACCCAACCCACTTTCACCCCTAATAACAAGTCTTTTATTTAAAAAATTGTTAATGAATATAACAAATTCAGATCTTAGAAATAAAATTTTAATTTTTTGTAATCAACTGAACCAGCTCACCATTTTGTACAAAATGATACGGTACCTATTGACTTTATCTTCATAGACTTCTATTTAATTAAATAAACTGTAAATTTCCTGTATATTTTTGTGAATAATTCAAATAAATTCTGATGCCAAATCAATACACCGAAAAATGGTTATATATAAAAAGGTTTATCATCTATCATTTAACATGACCAAAACAATTTTCCTACACACACAACATTTTGTGGGGCCCGCAGCAAAAAAAAAACTCCGGCATGCAAAATGAATCTCTATAACATAATAGAATCATTTTTCCTATAATATAACTCTCGTAAAACCCTATATAAAATGAGATTTGAAAAGAGAAACTATGGTTCTCAAAGTTAATTATCTGTATAATAGGAAAGTCAACAGCCAATAAATAAATAAACTTGGATCTAAAACATTATTTTATAAGATGTTCACTAACCCTAATGCAATCAAAATTAAAAAAATGTAAAAATTACAATATTATCGTTGAGCCACCCTATGAGCTTGTCATGCCAAGAAGCCTTTGAAATTCACGCAACAATGCACATGGCTTATACAAGCAGGGTCTCTTTCATTAACCGCTCTCGGATCATTCTTCACAGCATCCATGATGTCTTGATCAGCTTCCAAAACTCCCACAAAAAATCACAAAGGGTCCCACTTGGAAGGCTTTGTTAGAAATCAAATTTGGTTTTTGCCACTTATTTTTTTTCACCGCCAAACTACAACTACATGGAAGATGATATATTAAACAAGAAATTCTCCACCACATCTTAATTCAAAGTCGGTTGGAAACTTGTGGCTACAAATCCAAATTGTCATAAGAAAGCCAAGCGGTTGGTGATATGCGATCAGCATATAAGAAATTATAAGACAAAAAGAAGAAGAAAGTGACTCAATCGATGCAAGAAAGGCAGAATAACTGTTAAAATTGTCCAAAGTCTGAATATCAGGTGTTACACTGAGTTTGTACTGATCTCACAGGAAAGATGCAGTAAAAGAAGTCAAAAAGGACAAAGAAAAGCTGAAAGCCCACGCTGCCAGCGTGGGAGTGGCACTGTCAGCGTGGGAAGCATAAATTGGGCAGAAACCCCTGCGCTGAGAGCGTGAGGTCCGCGCTCACAGCGCGAGGGACCAAGAATTGGCAGAAGCTCCCACGCTCACAGCGCGGGAGTGGCGCTGTCAGCGTGGGAGGCGCGAAGGATTGGAATTCAAAAATTGAAAATGAGGTCAAAGTCTCTTATAAATAAGAGACTCAACCTCATGGAGAAGACACAAAACCTAGAGGCAGATCCGGCTTGGAGAAGGAAGGAAGGCGTTCTTCGTGTTCGTTATCCCGTTCTTGTATTTTTCTTTCTATTTTATTTTTATGTTGAATTCAGATCAGCGATCATGATGTTGATTGGCTAGATCTATTTTCTGTAGTCAGGGCCATGATCCCTTTGTGAACAATTGGTACGAAGGATTGAATCACTTTATGTGTTGATTTTAATATACTTCATCTTTATCTTGTGCGTATTGATATTATTTCTGTTAGATCTGATCAACCTAATAGGGGATGATATTCTGGGGATTAGGGTTTGCAATAGGAATATTGGAATGCTGATTCTGAAAGGAGATAAAGATGACGATTCATGCATGTTCTAGGAATAGACTTGTATGAATTGCAGTCGTGGGATTTATCTGCATAATGCTTATTTTCATGCGGGATTACTAAGGGATTAGGGTTCCAATTGAATTAAAGAGTTAGATCACCAAGGGATTGGGATCAAACTAATTATTTTAAAGATGATAATTTGTCTGAGTTGTTAATTTCGATAAATACTGTGAATCAATCCAAAGTAAAATTGGGAGCATTTGGTGAATGTACTCTGGCTACGGTGCTTTTCTCACATCTTTTACAAATACATTTCATTCATATTCTTATTTTAAGTCTTTCTCACAAAAATCTAAAAACAAGTCTTTTACTTTTTAATTAGTTACAATATTTGTTAAACCACAAATCGATTCATCTAACTTAAGAGGACTGATTATCGTAGTAATTGTTTTACAATCCCTGTGGAGACGATATTACTTATCACTTTTATTACTTGAAACGATCGGTACACTTGCCGAGTTCGCAACAGTTGGCAATGTGGCTGGAATCAAATTCGATGCAATGATCTTGCTGTTAAAAGAAAGCAAAAGCAAAATTGAATAACATTTTAGCAGAACAAGTCGGCAAGGACTGTATCAAGTCGGCAAGGACTATATATAAATATAGATTTATGTTGAGCAATTGTATTAGATTTGTGTGTATTAGTGAAAAAAAACCGAAAAGGAAAGAAAGAGAAGGAAGGTAGAAAAAGAGTGCTGCAGCACTAAGGAAAAGAAACACAGTGACCGTGTGTGTGTGTTGTATTTTTTCTTTTAGCCAAAATTCAATACAAAGAGATTTCTTCATCTATTATTCTTTTATTTTCTCTAAATTACCAACAAGTGGTATCAGAGCCACGTTCGATCAAAGATGGCGGAGATGATGCAACCACAGATTCCAAAGTTGTCAAAGAGTAATTATGGAAATTGGAGCATTCAGATGAAGACGTTGCTAGGTTCCCAAGATATATGGGACCTTGTTGAGGATGGATACATGGAGTCCGCCAATGCAGCTGCAGAAGCAGTTTTATTAGATGCCCAGAGAAAGATGCTTAAAGATTCACGAAAGAAGGACAAAAAGGCTCTTTTCTTAATTTTCCAACGTGTTGATGAATCAACCTTTGAGAAAATATCAGATGCAAAATCATCCAAGGAAGCATGAGAGATTTTACAGAAGTCTTGCCAAGGAGTTGACAAAGCTAAAAAGGTACGACTCCAATCACTTAGAGCTGAGTTTGAAAACTTAAAAATGCAGAATGCAGAGCCAGTCACAGATTATTCCTCACGAGTGCAAAAGGTGGCCAAAGAAATGAAAAGAAATGGAGAGACTTTAGATGATGTCAGAGTAATGGAGAAAATTCTACGATCACTAACAAGAAAGTTCGATTATATTGTCACTGCCATTGAAGAAGCAAAGATTTGTCAGTTATATCTATTGATGAGCTTGTGGGTTCTCTTCAAGCTCACGAGTAAAGAATGAATCTTAATGAAGGTTCTAGCAAATTGGAGCAAGCTTTGCAAAGCAAGTTATCTCTTGATGCTAATCAAGCCAGTAGCAGTAGCTATGGACGTGGCAGAGGAAATCATGGTGGATATAGAGGAGGTTTCAACACCCGAGGTGGATTCAACACTCGAGGTGGTCGTGGCGTACGTGGTGGATATAGCCAAACAAATAGAAGATTTCAGACTGATGCTGTAGCATATGGACGTGACCAAGGAGCATATAATAATCGTGGTCGAGGTCGTGGGTTCGTGACCCGAGGAGGAGGAAGATTTCAACAAAGAGGTGATAAATCTCACTTGCAGTGTCATAATTGCAACAAATATGGTCATCTCAGCTATGAATGTAGAGATGCTGCCAGAGTTGCGGAGAGAAGTCATTATACAACAACTGAAGAGAAAGATGCTGAACCGACCATGTTGTTCACTTACAAAGGCGAGGAAGATAGTGGGAAAGATGTTTGGTATCTTGATACTGGAGCTAGTAATCACATGTGTGGCAAAAAGGAGTTATTCACAGAGCTGAATGAGGAAGTCCAAGGAGAAGTTATGTTTGGTGATGATTATGATATTCACAAAGAATGGAGATAGAAAATACATTTCAGATGTCTATTACATACCATCTTTGAAAAGCAATCTGCTCAGTCTTGGTCAGCTTTTAGAAAAAGGTTATGATATTCATTTGAAGAATAATTCTCTCATTATGAGAAATCAAAAAGGAGAATTGATTGCAAAAGTTGATATGACAAGAAATCGTCTATTCAAGCTAAACATCCAGACAAGTGCAATAAAGCGCATGAAGACCATCATAGAAGATAGTTCGTGGTTATGGCATCTCAGATTTGATCATCTTGGATTCACTGGCCTGGAGCTGTTATCAAAAGCAAAGATGGTAAATGGATTACCAATGATAAATCAACCTGATCAGCTGTGTGAAGGATGCATGAGAGGAAAGCAACATAGACAAAGCTTTGAAGTTGGCAAATCATGGAGAGCAAAAAAACCATTGCAGTTAGTTCACTCAGATATAGCTAGACCATTTGATATTCCATCTCTTGGAGGAAACAGGTATTATATTACTTTTATTGATGATTTTAGTAGAAAAGCTTGGGTATATATTCTTAAAGAAAAACCAGAAGCTCTTGAAAAATTCAAAGAATTCAAAGCAATGACAGAAAAGCAAAGTGGTCAGTATTTGAAGACACTCAGAACAGATAGAGGAGGTGAATACACTTCCAAATTATTTGAAGAATTTTGTAGGCAACATGGGATAATTCATCAATTGACTGCAGCCTACACGCCACAACAGAATGGTATAGCAAAAAGAAAGAACCGTACAATTCTTGATATGACAAGGAGCATGCTCAAGGAAAAGCATCTGCCAAGAACACTCTGGGCTGAAGCTGTCCAATGTGCTGCCTATCTATTGAATCGATGTCCAACAAAGAGTGTCAAGTTCAAAACACCAAATGAAGCATGGAGTGGTAGAAAGCCAGAGGTAAGCTATCTAAGAATTTTTGGTTGCATTGCATATGCCCATATTCCAGATCAGAAGAGAAAGAAGCTAGATGATAAAGGAGAAAAGTGTATCTTTACTGGCTACGAGCATAGGAGTAAAGCTTATAGATTATACAATCCCCTGACAAAAAGGGTAATCATCTCAAGAGATGTGGAGTTTGACGAAGCAGATTACTGGAGATGGAATGATGAAGAAAAAAGAGTAGAAGGGTTATTCTTTAAAGATGATGATAACTCAACAGAGCAAGCAGTTGAAGCAGACAATGATCAGACACCTCCACCAAGTCCTAATCCAATAACTCCTGCATCTACAGCCTCAATCTCAGGTAGCAGTAACAGTAGCAACAATTCAGGGGGAGCAGCAGCAAGGATGAAAAGCTTAAGTGATATCTATGATGCTACAGATCCGGTACAAACTACCCTTGATTATTCATTATTTTGTTTAATAGCTGAATGTGATCCAGTGACATATAAAGAAGCTGCAGAAGATGAAAAGTGGCAGAAAGCCATGAATGATGAAGTTGCTGCAATCAAAAGAAATGACACGTGGGAGCTCACAACTATGCCTAAGAAACATAAGCCCATCGGAGTAAAGTGGGTGTACAAGACAAAGACTAATCAAGAAGGAAAAGTGGAGAAATACAAGGCAAGATTGGTAGCTAAAGGCTACAAGCAGAAATATGGAATAGATTATGATGAGGTGTTTGCACCAGTTGCAAGGATTGACACTATCAGACTTCTTACAGCAGTTGCAGCGCAAAAGCAATGGAAGATATACCAGAGGATGTGAAATCAGCATTTCTCAATGGTTACTTGGAAGAAGAAGTCTGTATTGAACAACCACCGGGTTATGTTAAAAAAGGAGAAGAAGATAAAGTCTATCGGTTGAAGAAGGCACTATATGGATTGAAACAAGCTCCAAGAGCTTGGAACACAAGGATGGATGAATACTTTCATAAGAATAGATTTGTGAAGAGTCCATATGAACATGCTTTGTACACGAAGAAGAATGAAGATCGGAATATGATGATCGTGTGTCTTTATGTGGATGATATAATCTTCACAGGGAATAATCCAGGTATGTTTGTTGAATTTGAGAAAGCTATGACTAAAGAATTTGAAATGACAGATATTGGAGAAATGTCTTATTTTCTTGGAGTTAAAGTAAAACATACGGAAGAAGGAATTTATATGTTACAAAAGAAGTATGCAGAAGAAATACTGAGTAGATTCAGAATGAAAGATTGCAATCCTATTTCAACACCAATAGAAGCAGGAATAAAGTTGAAAGCTGACTCAGATAGAAAACCAGTAAACCCAACACTATTCAAAAGCCTGGTCGGAAGCTTGAGGTATTTGACTTTCACTCGACCAGATATCATGTTTGCAGTTGGTCTAATAAGCAGATACATGGAGCATCCAAAGCAAGACCATTTCAGTGCAGCGAAGAGAATTTTAAGATATATCAAAGGAACCATCAGTCATGGATTATTCTATACACATTCCCAAGGTTCAAGGTTAATTGTCTATGCAGATAGTGATTATAGTGGAGATGTAGATGATCGGAAAAGCACTTCAGGATATGCTTTTCATATTGGCTCAGCAATATTTTCATGGTCATCAAAGAAACAACAGACAGTTGCTCTATCATCATGCGAAGCTGAATACATAGTCGCAACAGCGTGCATATGTCAAGCTATTTGGTTAAAGAATATTTTGAATGAATTTCATTATGAGCAAGAAGGTCCAATTACTATATACGTAGATAACAAGTCTGCTATATCACTTGCAAAGAATCCAGTCTCCCACAGCCGAAGCAAGCATATTGACACGAAATATCATTTTATTCGGGAGCAAGTTAAAAAAAAAGTTGTGGAATTAGTCTACTGCAGAACTGAAGAACAATTGGCAGATATTTTTACAAAGCCATTGAAGACCGATGTGTTCAACAAACTCAAACATATGATTGGTATGCAAAGTCAAATTTGAGGGGGAGTGTTAGAAATCAAATTTGGTTTTTGCCACTTATTTTTGTTTCACCGCCAAACTACAACTACATGGAAGATGATATATTAAACAAGAAATTCTTCACCGCATCTTAATTCAAAGTCGGTTGGAAACTTGTGGCTACAAATCCAAATTGTCATAAGAAAGCCAAGCGGTTCGCAATGTGGCTGGAATCAAATTCGATGCAATGATCTTGCTGTTAAAAGAAAGCAAAAGCAAAATTGAATAACATTTTAGCAGAACAAGTCGGCAAGGATTGTATCAAGTCGGCAAGGACTATATATAAATATAGATTTATGTTGAGCAATTGTATTAGATTTGTGTGTATTAGTGAAAAAAAAAACCGAAAAAGAAAGAAAGAGAAGGAAGGTAGAAAATGAGTGCTGCAGCACTAAGGAAAAGAAACAGTGACCGTGTGTGTGTGTGTGTTGTATTTTTCTTTTAGCCAAAATTCAATACAAAGAGATTTCTTCATCTATTATTCTTTTATTTTCTCTAAATTACCAACAGGCTTGCACTGCTCAATTCCATAGCAAGGTGACTGCATCAATGGCACATTAGTTAGACAAAGGAGAAGGTTATTCATCTTTTGGAAGCGTTTGTATAAATATTTTGCTTTTCAAATAAGGGTTTTATTTAATGTCATATTACAATCATGTCATAGACACAAATTTGTGGACTCCACCACTTAAAAAATAAAAAGAAAAGAAAAGAATAGAGTGACATAGTTATTGTGCAGAAGAAAAATTTACCACAATATAAGAGTAGTTCATTTCGATGTTTAGAGAGAACTAACCTCTTGCTGTTGGTCAGCTCTATTTCTCTTCGAAATTCCTTTTTATATGCTAGATTCCAACCAAAGAACTTGTGGCTGAAGACATTCTCCAAACCAACAAGCCTGTTCTGTCCTAAAGACAGAGATGTCCAGCCCGATAGACTGGCGTGTTTCTTTTGGATCTAGTGCCCTCTCCAAGGTATCTATGAAGGAGATACCTTTGAGTTGAGCAGATCACTGTACACAGAATACTATAACGACGTTAGCCAAAGGGGAGTGTGTGCACAGTGACAGCGTAATAGTATGAGAAAGAGTGTGTCTACCTTTAGGGTTTACCTGGTATTTATTGGGGTTACTTGTGGGTAATGCGGATGGGACTTAGGTGTTTCTGACTCAGATCCCAGCCTATCCGCTGAGCTGTCACCGTGTTGTCGGATAAGTATCCTCGATGGATATCTGTCTTGAGTCAATGCTTACTCAGATATGGGATTGCCCCTTGTTGGGCCTGTCGTCTTAATGGGCTCTTTATTGGGCTTTGTTGGGCTTGTTTCTTAATGGACCCATTATACGGGTCCATAACAAAGCCACTCAGGAAAACTTGCAAATTCCTTAGTTCTGACACAAGTAGGTTAACATTTTTTTTTTGGGTAATCCAAGAAGGTTAACAATTAACCATATCACAAAGATGAATTAGCTACACTGGGAGTAAACTGATCTGAACATTTAACTTTTGCTGTGTAAATTTTCATTCAAAATTTATTAATCAAGTTGCAAAATGTTCATTCAAAATGAAAACTATCATTAATTGATTTAATACCTAATTTAATATCAATTTGTTTTGAGTAAACATTTAACTTTTTCTGTCTAAATTATATTTAATTATGCAGCATAATATTTTTTTACTAAAAAATTATTTCACATTATTAAAAAAATTCAATAATATATTTATTGAAGATAATTTGAAAATCAAATTTACTTTTATTATATAATAATATTTAAAAGATATTGTCATGTCTTTCTTTAAAAAAACAAAAAAAACAAAACTAAATCACAACTGACAGGAAATACGAATAGACAATAATAGAAAAAGCATAAATAAAAACAAAATCGACTTTAAAATAAATTAAGAATAATTAAGGGGAAAAAATTAAAGACAAAAAGGAGTGCCGGAAACCCACCCTCTGATGAAATAAATGACTAATTAGGGTCAAACTATTTAGGGTTAGTGGCTGAGGAATCCAAATGAAAAGAGTAAATATCCTTCATTGATGGAAAAATACAAGGAGGGAATTCAATTAGGGACTTCCTTGCAATAAAATTTGTAAAGACATTAACAATACCCTTTAAAATCAATCATGACTATGTTTTCAAAATTGAACAATAATGAAAGCCCAGAATCCACTGACTGATCATAGAATCCATGCTGGTAATGATGTCAACTTAGTTCTACTTGCTAGTTTAGGACCTCTATAGTCTATACTCATGCCTGAAATTCAAAGCATGAAGTCAATTAAGTTACAAGGGTGACTTGAGAATATGAACATAGGACATAGACCATGCATAATGATTAAAAATGTCTTGTTTTTAACCATAAAACATATTACCTGGAAATCCAGTAATCTACTCAATACAGAATATTATTACAATCTGGCAAAATATTTTTGTTAAAGATAGTAATTATCTTCTGAATTTGTTAAGATTAATTTGTTTTTAAGTTTGTTAAGATGTTAGCTAATTGTTAGTTGTTTAGTTTGATAAGGATGTTATCTGATTGTTAGTAGGTGTTTGTTATTATTTTTTGTATATATATACCTCAATTAAAGAGGTAAAATTATGAATGAAAGCGATGTATATTTCCGGGATTAGAATTTTGACATGGTATCAGATGAAATTTTTTCTAATCCTTGGAAGTCCCACTACCCATATATGTCAGTGATTTTTTTTTCTCTCACCCAGATTGTCACCCATGTCCGTTTTCCATTTTTTTATTTCTTCAAGGAAACCCATATTTGTTTCCTCTTAATTGCAATTCATATCTGTTTCTTCGCGCATGGTCAGTTCGGGATTCATATTCCAATTTAGGATTTCAATCCATAGCCACCGATTTCTTTAGTCTCGTTTCTTCGAATTGCAGCCAAAGCTAGAGTCTTTTGGGTGCCTTCTTTTCAATTCCCTCAACTTCATTCCATTCCATTCAGACTCTGATTCTGCTCTGCGGAACTGAAACCTTGGCATGCGTATGGGATCTGATTTTTTCCGTATAGACCTCACCGATTCATAGATCTGCCTCAAACCCATTTCCCCAATAGCTGAAATTTCAAACCTTTTTTATCTGTTCAGACCTGAATCCCTAACTCTCCATTTAGTTTCTCTCTTCCGCCGCAATGGATACACCACCAGAAATCACAGCCACAAATACTTTCCCATCCGCAGCTTCCCATGCTTCTCGTCCTCGTCGCAAGGCTGTCTCTAAAGCTCTTCTTTCCTCCGATGGTGACTCCTCTTCCTTTCCTAAAGCAAATGCTATCTATGAAGGCGTATTCGGTAATTCTCTTGCTCTTTCTACTCACTATAGTAATTTGTCTTGGATAATTGATACTGGTGCATCAAACCATATGATTCATGATGCTTCTGATTTGACTGAATTTTTACCTTGTGATAAGTCTTCTATTACTACTGCAAATGGCAGCACTGCTTCAATTACGGGTCAAGGAACTTTTGTTTTATCACCCACCATTACCTTGCACTCTGTACTTGTTGTCCCCTCCCTTGAGTTTAATCTATTGTCTGTGAGTAAATTGACCTCTGAACTTCATTGTGAAGTATTGTTTTATCCAACGTTCTGTGTGTTTCAGGACCTCCAAATAAAAATGATTCTTGGCTATGGTGTTAGAAAGAACAATCTCTATTTTTTTGAAGCCCCTCATAGTGCATCGGACATAAAGTATAGAGCAGCTGTTGTTCATAATTCTGAAAATAAACATCCTACACTATGGCTATGGCATAGGAGATTAGGACATCCTTCTTTTCCGTATCTGAATAAATTGTTTCCTCATTTATTTTCGAATTGTAAACCTTCTGAATTGCATTGTCCTACTTGTGAAATGGCTAAAAGCCATCGTTTGCCTTTTTATCCTAGTTCAAATAAAAGTGAAATTCCCTTTCAAGTTATTCATTCTAATGTATGGGGCCCAGCTCGTGTGTCTTCTTTTTCAAATGCTTTTTATTATGTTTCTTTTATTGATGAATGCACTAGGATGATGTGGATATCTTTACTGAAAAACAAAAATGATGTGTTTTCTGTATTTCGAAATTTTCATAATATGGTTGCTACTCAATTTAAACTTCAATCCAAATTCTGCAATCTGACAATGGACTTGAATATAAAAATAAAACATTTTCTGATTTTTTAAACTCTAAAGGGATCAAACATCAAACCTCTTGTGCATATACCCCTCAGCAAAATGGTTTGGCTGAAAGAAAAAACAGGCAATTATTAGAAGTCACTCGAGCTTTTTTATTTGACATGAATGTACCCTCTCACTATTGGGGAGAAGCTGTTCTTTCTGCAGCTTATGTTCTCAATCGAACTCCCTCTAGTTCTTTGAAGTTTCTAACCCCTCAACAGAAACTTGAAACCTTTTTTTTCAATTCCCCATGTTATGAATCTAGAACCTAAAGTTTTCGGTTGCACTGCATTTGTGCATATACCAAAAGTTCTACGCACCAAGCTTGATCCTTGTGCTAGGAAATGTATCTTTGTGGGCTACTCTGACTCCCAAAAGGGCTACCGTTGTTTTGATCCTAAAACCCACAAGATGTATGTCACTCTTGAAGTCTCTTTTAATGAATCCGAAGGTTACTATTTAGGGGGAGTCTCCTCTTCTTCTTCTCAGGGGGAGATACCTAATACTCGAGAAGAAGAATTCTGGTCTTCTACTTCTATTCCTATCTCTTCCTCTACAAATACTAATTATCTTCAAGGTCCTCCTCTACATGAGACACCACACATATCCCACATACCTGAGACCTCGTCCTTGGATACATCTGAAATACATTCTGAATCTCCTGCCACTGAAACCACTTCTGCCCAAAATACAGATCATCCAATCTTACCTGCTATTGAAGTCATTTCTGTCCAGAATACTGATCCTTTACCTTTGGATATTACACATATTAGACGATCAGAGAGGGCAAACAAAGGCATTCCAAAGGCGACTTATGAACCGAATCTGAAAGTGAAAGGGAAATATCCCATCAGCAATTATGTGTCATCTCATAGGTTATCTGAATCATATGCTTTAACAATTGATCAATTATCTACTGTACAAATTCCTAATAGTGTACAGGAAGCCTTGGAGGATCCTAAATAGAAGCAAGCTATGAACATTGAAATGGAGCCACTTCAGAAAAATGAGACTTGGAACCTGACACTACCGGAGGGAAAAAAGACAATTGGTTGCTAATGGGTTTATACTGTGAAACTAAGGGCAGATGGGAGTATTGACAGGTACAAAGCAAGGCTTGTAGCAAAAGGATTTACACAAAAGTATGGAGTGGACTATCAAGAGACATTTGCTCCAGTGGCGAAACTCAATACAATCAGAATCTTAATATCTATTGCAGCAAACAGAAATTGGCCTCTGAAACAATTTGATGTAAAGAACGCTTTTTTAAATGGTGATCTAGAAGAGGAAGTCTACATGGAAGTACCACCTGGAGTAAAGTTGGCATCTTCGAAACAAGATGTGGTTTGTAAGCTAAAAAAAGCACTCTATGGTCTTAAACAATCACCAAGAGCGTGGTTTGGTAGGTTCTCTTTAGCAATGAAGAAATTTGGGTATCATCAAAGCAACTCAGATCACACTCTATTTATAAAACATAACAGAGGAGGAAAGGTGGCTATACTTATTGTGTATGTAGATGATATGGTGTTAACTGGGGATGATCTAGAAGAAATGAAATCTCTTGAGAAGAAGTTGGCTGCAGAATTTGAAATGAAGGATCTTGGTCCACTTAAATACTTTCTTGGTATAGAAATCTCCAGATCAAAACAAGGAATATTTTTATCTCAAAGGAAATACGTTTTGGATCTTCTCTCGGAAACTGGATTATTGGGTAGCAAGCCAGCAGATACTCCAATGGAGATGAATCACTCACTTGGTGTCTATCCGAATCAGATTGAGGCAGATAAGGGCAGATATCAAAGGTTAGTAGGAAAACTTATATATTTATCACATACCAGACCTGATATTGCATATTCTGTAAGCATTGTTAGCAGATTTATGCATTCTCCTAGTGAGGAACATATGAGAGCTGTATACCGGATCCTAAGATATCTCAAAGGATCTCCAGGAAAAGGCTTGTTATTTTCAAAAAATAATAGACCATGCATTGAAGGCTACACAGACTCAGATTGGGCTGGTGACAAAACTACAAGACAATCAACCTTCGGATATTTTACTTTTGTTGAGGGAAATTTAGTCACATGGAGAAGCAAGAAGCAAAAAATAGTGGCTAGATCAAGTGCTGAAGCTGAATTCAGGGGTATGGCTTATGGTGTCTGTGAACTTTTATGGATCAAGAACATACTAGCTGAATTGGGAATTACATAACAAGCTGAATCAGGTATGCCCCCAATTGCCTTAAATCTCTCGAAGAGGCCTTTCGCTTCTTGAACGTTTCCAGCCTTTGCAAGTCATGAAATCATGGTGGTGTATGTGATAGTTGTAACTACTCGATATTGAAAAGAATTAGAAAACTTTTTATTGCCTTTACAACGCAGTCTCCACCAATTTTATTTAATTTGAAAAAATTGAAAAATCTTTTATTGTAAACTGTTTTTTTAAAATTTTAGATCAAGATTCGGGAATCTAATTATGAATAGTAGGGGTGGCAATACGAGTCAACCCAACACGACACGTTTTCGACCCGTACACTATTTGACACGACCCGTTTTGTAAACGGGTCACAAAACACGAACCCTGACACGACCCGCTACGGGTCACGGGTCGACACGACACGACCCACAAAATTTAAAATTTAAAAAAAAACTGAGATTTTTTAAAAAATAAACAAATTAAAAACAATAAAAAAATAAAAATAGATTAGTTTCTGTTTTTTTAGATTTTTAGTTCCTTCTATTCTTTTCTATGCTAAACAATGACTATATATATATATCAATATATAAATGAATAAAAATAATAATATAATAAAATATTTAATTGAAAATTAAAAAATGACACTATGCGGGTTGACACGTGACCCGACACGAAAAAAACGGGTCATATTTACACAACCCGCGGGTTGACACGACACGCGTTTTGACGAGTCGTGTCACGGGTCAACCCGCGGATCAAAATCTGTATTGCCACCCCTAATGAATAGGGAAGGATGGAAACTTAATCCTGTTGCACTGAAACATCCGTTTAAAAACGATTACCTTAAATTACTTGTGCGAATTATTAATAGCTTTTAAAAATGATTGCTTTATCCCTTAGAAATAAATATGATTGTTTAGGGAGTAGGAGGACTAAATTATTAAAATTTTATTTTAACTTGACGGAAAGAGTTCCGCTCCGACGTATCCTCCGGTACAGTGAGGAATTCAAAGCTACGTCGTTCTTTAGAAAAATATTTGTATGTTTTATTGATTTTAATTTTGGAAAAATTCATTTGATTATATTCGATGTTCTCGGATTACCAGGTTGTCCCAACCAAAATGATCCGAGCAAAATGTAGGATTAATAAGTTGTCTCAACTCAGCTAATCCGTTTAGAAATAATTCTTTTTTATTATGACAAATTTTACGAAGAATTCAAATGAATTTCGAATCACTAAGTCGTCAAGGCTAAAATGAGTCAAAAACAACATGTATGTAGTTAACAAGCCGTCACGAGTCACGACTCAGCTAAGTCTCAATTTAATTAATATTTATTCTTTATTTTCTAAATTAACCCAAAACCAATAATTTTAAATAGAAACTATGATATTTACCAAAAATAAAAATAAAATAAAAACTATGATTGTTTATTTTTTGTTTATTATTACTAAACGATTTAAAATCATTAGACTGTCACACTCGAAATGATTCTAAAAAATACGGGATTAGCAAGGTGTCACGTCTCAGCTAACATCTCTTTATACCATAAATATAACAATTTGTTATTTATTTATTTGTTTTAAAATCAACTATATGATTAAGAATTAAATAATAAGTATGAAATTATTTAAGAAAAAATGTTTATCCTTTTAAATAACACAATTTATATCCTTTCACTCTTATAAAGAAGTGGGACCCACACCTTTATTTTTTTGTCAATTCTCTCCTCTTTTATCTATCTCTTTCTATTTCTTAAAATGACACAACTTTACATACTTTAAAAAGATACACACTTTACCCAATTATTTAATAGCATAAAATGAATCAGTTATAAAAATGGCCGCGAATTGAAAACGAATAGCTAAGGTATTCAAATTATGTTTTTTTTTCTTTATAAAAAAAAGAAATAAAAATGAATTAGAGATAGTAATGCAAGGACAGAAACAAAAGATGATGTTTGCTAAAATAATAATAAAATATTTGTCTTTTATAAGAATCAAAAGTAGACGCAACATTATAATATTAAAATATTACAACATTGTTTCACAAAAAAAAAATATATATATATTACAACATTGAAGTACGACAACGTTTGCATCGTGAGTGTATATACTTAGACCAATAAAAGCTGAAGTTCAACTATCCTATAAAACATTAAAATATTCCTCTCACAAAGTGGATGTTAACATTGCATTAAAACATTAAAATATTGGAAGATGGCAATACTGCATGTGGATATGTATATTTCTTAGTAAATAACATGGCTACATCCACGAGCGTGCCTCATCAAAAGTGAATCTTGCATGTGATATCATCTAACTTCATTATTTTACTGAAGTTTTTAGCATCTGATGTTTCCGATAACTTCAGGAGAAAAATATTAGACACTAGTTGATTCTACCTCATATTATGAAAATAGTAAGAAACACAAGACAAAACTTAGGCACCAATATCATCATACGGTCTCCATATCACAAATGCAACAAAGGAAAAGGAAAAGATAGCTAGGTGTGCAGCTAAAGTTGCTCAAGATTCAAGAAAAATATCAGAGACAATTTTATCATTTTTTTTTATTTGGGATAAAATTTGTGCTCACAATTTATATTTATTTTTATTATTTTTTAATCTTTTTTAATATTCGGGATAAAATTAGATGTTCACGATGGTATTCGGTTTTAACCCTTGTTTCTGCATTTCTTGCCAGAACACGTAGGCCTTATTAAATTTTCTGACCATACAAAGACCATTTATCATAATGCTCTATGTTTATTTCATTTGGAGAACATTTCAAGCTTTTCATATTCTGAAAGCAGACCCTTCATCAATCTCCTCAGCTTTCACCAATGCATCAAGTAAGCAATTCCATGTGTATGAGTTTGCGGTCAGACCTTTCTTCCTCCAAAATCAAATATGCTTCATCAATCCTTCCAACCTTCCCAAACCCATCAATAAGACTGCTGTAGATAACTACATTTAAATCAACAACAAACTTCTTCAAATAACTTAAATGCTTCATCGAGCCTGTCAATTTCATTAAGTCTATCAATGACAGAACCATAAGTTACAACAGTAGGTTGGAGACCCTTTGTCTTCATTTCCTCCAACAGTTGGTAAGCTTTATTGACCTTAACAGACTTGCAGAATCCATGAATAACTGTGTTGTAAGCACGGGTGTCCAAATGCAGTCCTGTTTCTTTCATCTCATAAAACAATTTATATGTTTCTTTGGAAAAACCTGCTTTCACAAGACCGTGAATTAAAATTGAGTAGCTCCGAACATCAGGAACTAACCCGTGAGCCTTAATTTCTTCAAATAAAGCCCTTCCCTTCTCAATTTCACCAGCTTTGAAAACACAATCCATGTAAGTATTAAGGAGCATCAGATCAGGAGAACAGCCCCTATGCAACATCTCTTTGTAAATTTTGTGACCATCCTCCTTCCTACCACACTTGAAGAAGTTCCTGATAAGGGATGTATATACCACTTCATTCGGAGTCTTATCAGAATCTAACATCTTTTCATAAAGCTTATAGGCATCATTCACCCTGCCATGTCTGCCCAAGCCATCAATAAGTGAACAAAATGTAAATGTGTCAGGGGTGCAAACTTTATGATCCAATCCTAAAAATATGGAGCAAGCTTCATCAAGCCTTTGAGCTTTAAATAGCCGATCGATCATTATATTTACAGTTATGATATTAGGGAATAAGCCAGCCTCTTTCATGGCGTCCTGAACTTTTAGAGCAGCTTCGAGTTCTCCTGCCTTGCAAAGCATGTTAATTAAAATATTGTAGGTTGCAAGATTGGGTGCTGCATCTTTTTTCATTTCCTCATAGATTCTCAATGCTTCCTCTTCTTTACCCTTTCTTCCTAGGCAAGTCAGAAGGCAATTATATGCAATTACACTAGGTATACATCCCTTTCCCTTTTGCCTCTCAAGTAAACTGTATGCTTCATCAAATTTCCCAACTGAACCATAACCCATAATCATGGTGTTATAAGCATAAACACAAGGAACACTCCTGTTGAGATTCAATTCTTCAAACAACTCAACAGCTTCATCCAACCTCTCAGCCTTGCAAAGAACCCCAATCATGCTAGAATATGTCACGTTGTCAGGCACCAACCCTTGTGCTTTCATTTCATGAAAGAATTTCCAGGCCATATCCACCTTACCAACTTTGCCAAAACAATCTATGCATACATTATAGAGGACAAGAGAGTTACTCTTCATCTCATCCAGCAAGGAAAGAGCAGCTTCAATGCGACCCTCCCTGGCAAACACTCGAACAAGTGCAGTAAACAAATGTATGCTTACTTCATAACCTATTTCCTGCATTTGATGAAAGAGAGTGAGCATGAGATCAGCTTCATGAGCTGCAGAGAGGGCACCAATCAGTGTCGTATAAGCCGAAAAAGCAGGGCGAAACCTGAACTTCCTCATTGATTCAATAACACCAAAAGCTTCTCTTAGCTTCCGCGACTTAACAAAACTAGCAACCAGTTCAATACAAGTATTATTAGATGGTCCAAATCTAGCCATACTCATTTCCCCAAGAATCTGTTCCAAGTAGTCCAAGTTTCTGGTCCTATAGCCATAACCATGAGAAGTGCATTGTAGGCTTCTGGGCAATGTGCTTGTTCAGTTTTCCCCTCCACCCACCTAAAATAATGCAATGCCAACTTCACATCCTTCAACCTCCTTATTACCCGAACAACCAATTCTGGTTGAGGCATTTCATCAAACGAGTTGAGAGCATCCTCAAGGGCAGGTCTCCAAGGACCAGTGTCCAACACCCGACATACATCATGAACTGACTTTCTCATACCCTCCACTTTTGTTGCATTGTCTTGGTAGGTATCATCCACAAAAGAATTAACTTTCCCATAAGGAGACCCATTTGAAGAGGACGATGAGAACTTCTTGGATAATAGATCTATTTTCTGAAATTTAAGAACAAAGGGCAACTTCAGAACTGCAACCAAAATTAAATAAGAATAATAAGATTTCAAATTGCAACCCTGAAACGAGTATATGATAATAAGGACGATGATAATGCTTCATTAAAATGGAAAAAAAAAAAAAAAAAACTTGGCCCCTTGAGACAAGACATGCGCTCAAGCACACTGTGATTGTAACAGTTGGTTTATCAGAACTAACGGAGAAAAACACGAACGTTAATAGAAACAAAGTTGACCAGCAGCATGAGGTTAGTTCTCTCTGAACATGCAAATGAGGTGCTCTTATATTATTTGAAAAACAAAATAATTACACAAACGCTTCCAACTTTTGTAATGTGGTATTTAATTTTAAAAATAAATTTACATTAATCAATTAACAATTTGAGGGACAGTTTAATTTTAAACTGGTAACACCATATAATTTATCGATTTAATTTTCATTGTAAAATTCTACACATTGTTAGGGTCAGTTTAATCTAGGTTTAAATTATATGGTTAGCTATATCAATGATTTATGGATATTATATCCTCACGTTATAGGAACCAATTGTGTTGTCATCTTAAGAAAAAGACAAGGTATATATAATATTAAAAAAATAATGGGACACTTTATTCAATGAATTGGTTGTCTTTTTCTTAACTCGTATTCTAATGGGGTCACTATGCTGACCCCCGGTTCTGCCTCTTTTGAGAAGGTCACTGATAAAGGAAAATCCAAAGGAAGTAAGAATAAGTTTTTATTTTTCATCAACGAAAGTAAGGATTTCATTTGATTGAGTAAAATTCTTTCCTTTTCTAGAAGATTCACGGCAGCGAGGTGAAGATTGAAGACATCTAGGTCGCTAGGAGAGAAGATAATTATTAGATTTAGGTTTGCAAGTATTTTTATTTTATTTTTTTAATAAAACGACGTTGTTTCATGGAAATTTAAAAAAAATACAGTTGTTGAACAAGTGGCTTCAATACTCAAGAGGGGGGGTGAATTGAGTTTTACAAAATCTTTTCGCAAAGTGTCTCCTTTGATATTTAAAAGACTATTTCTTCAATAAGGTGATTTAATAGTGAGAAGTATAAGTGAAGAGATTAACAAAGTAAGCAAGCAAGTGAATAAAGAAGCAATTTCAATAATAAAGTAAAGAGATAAGGTTAGAGAAATTGCAAACTAGATGTATCCTGGTTCGGTCACCACCACTGTGACCTACGTCCAGACTGAAGTCGCTCGATCAATTCTTTCACTAACTATCAAGCTTGAGGGTGCTTGACAAACCTCTACAACCTTTCAAGACTTCGGGCTCTTGATGCCTTACAATTTTTCACTCCAAATTTACTTAGGAAATTTGGTAACCTATCAAGTATGGGGTTCACTCCCCTCTCAAATCAAGAAGTAGGATTGAGGTTGTTTAAAGTAGCTAAGTACTCTTAAAGTACAGATTGAACAAATTGAAGAACTAAGAGATGTATAGCTTCAAAGCAAGGATGAGCTCAAGTGTATGCAAATGATCAAATGAGTAATTAATGAGCTAAAGAAAGGCTAGCAAGTGTAATAAAGCTTCAATAAATACCCTAGGGTTGTGCACTATTCACCACGAGTGATGTGGGTATTTATATTGACATCTCAACCAAAAACTAGCCGTTTCTAGCCGTTTATAGCCGTTGTAATCCGTACATATCCGGATATTCATCGGGCTCATATCCGGATATTGAAAGTCAGATATCCGGATATTGTATCCGGATACAGATATCCGGATATTCATTGTGAGATATCCGGATACTGATATCCGGATATTCAAGACTGAGATATCCGGATATTTTATGACAGCATCCTTTTTGTCCGAAAACTAAGTTGCTTCTTATTTTAAAAGGTTTTTATGACTTGTAATGCATGAAGTTGTTTATGAAAAAAGTCTTGAAGCGTTTAAATCATGTAGGTGTCCTTTTCAAACCAATTTTGGACAAATCAAACTATTTGTTTTGACATTTGTTTAAGGATGCATGCTTTTGAAATATGTAAGTGATGCATGACCTTGAGCTCATGCAATGCTGAGTAGATATACATCTTTACACATTGTTCCTAAGTCCTAAGTAGATATACCAATTGAGATTATGGACTTGGACTGATGCGTGAGACTTGGTGCTTGCATAGCTTTCACATTTGAGTTTCTTTTTGGATGTTGATTCGATCTTGATCATTTCTCTTTGTTATCATCAAAACTATGTTGACGTGGAATGTACGTTGTATTCATATCATCACTTTGACTCATCAATCTCCCCCTTTTTGATGATGACAAACTTTAAATTGAGAAAGAGAGTTAGTGTTGCATAAATTCATTTAATTGAAATATAGTACTCCCCCTAGGTTCATGGCATAGGTTATTTCAATTATTAATTTTGAGTATCTCCCCCTATTTACCTTGCAACTTGATTAATTTAATATTTCGCAATTTAGTATATCTTTCTCCCCCTTTTGGCAATATCAAAAAGAAGCACTCCAAACAGGTAAGCAAGTAATACAAAAACAATGGAATGTCAAGGAAAATATGATTCATATCATTAAGCATATAATAACCAGTTACAGTACTCAAAACACAAGTTTAATCAAAAAGGAGTACAGACGACCAAAAAACATAGTCTAGCAAGAAAGCAAAAATACATGAATCAATCCTAGACTAAGAGTCATCCTCAGAGTCAGAAGCTGATGGCATGGTCTCATCGCCGGAAGTGTCCTCATCCGAAGCGTCGGCATCCTCCTCCGTAGCAACTCGAGAGCCACTGGCATCACTCGTAGGAGAATGAAGGCATAGGGAGGTCTCGATGCGGAATAGACGATCGGAGACATCCTGACGAAAAGCACGGTTGACTGCTTCCTGCTGCTGAAGATAAAGCATGACGTCATGGATGGTGTAGCCACGAGAAGGAGCATGTGGAGCAGGCAAAGGAGCTAGGCGAGGTGCAGCAGCAGATGGGGGATCGACTGGCTGATCAGTAGCCTGCGGAGCAGCACCTGGAGCACGTCCATAGGAAGCCTCATCATCCCATTGCCACTGACCATTGACACGGACCATGTTCATCTTAATCAGCAGCTTCTCTCCGAAGCAAGTGTGGCTCCGCTGGAGCTTCTTCAACACTTCGCCGTCCATAGGCACACCCTTAAGCTCCATGATCCGCTGAATGAGCATAGGGTAAGGCAGATGAGAGGAGGCACCATATGAAGCGTCTCACATCTGACAGCAGAAGGTGTGGCGCCAGTCAATGGGCAGCTGATTGCGAATGGCCCACATCGCAAAGAAGTCGTTCTCCTGAACAATGGCGTGATTTGAATGCCTCGGGAGAAGGATGTGAGATATCACATACAGCAAGATGCGAGAGGAGATACTCAGCTTCTTAGCTGAGAGTCGGACCAGGGAGGTCCGTGCAGTCCGTGGGCGGAGGGTGGAGGGCACAAACTCTGCACGATCGTAGGACTGGAAGTCGGAGAAGTGAATCTCGTCAAAGCTGAGCGGGACATCAGTAGTCACGACGTCGGCAGCCTGGAATGAATAACCGATCAACTCTCTCCAGTCATCAGCGGAGACAACAATGTTGATCCCCTTAACGCGGGATCGCAGGATGCCATGAGAGTACTCGAGGTTCTTGTAGAATGCTCTAACGAGTACCTCGGAGTAGGAACACTCTAAAGCGGCAAACTGAAGGAGGTCGATGGAGTCGAGAAGCTGACAAATGTCGAACCCCTGAGAAGCCAGAAAGACCGTGTCGAGGAACTTCGGCTCCAAGATGGGACGCGTGGAGAATCGGTCGATGAAGGTACGGATTTCCTCAGCATTGCCATCAAAGAGATAGCCGAAACCGGAACGATCAGCGTCGGGAGCAGGAGCGGGGACCGAAGGAGAGGCATTTGCGTCATTCCTTCTCTTCGAACGTCTTTCATTGTTGGCCATGGCAGCGGAGCTGGTGCACGGTGGGGAAAAAAAGAAAAAGGAAAAAGAAACAGTGAAAAACAGAGATAAACGTAGCAAAAGAAAAAAAAAAAAGAAAAGAAAGAAAAGGGAAGAAGGAACCTGGTCGGAGAAGGGGAAGGCACGGTGGTGGGGTTGGTGGTGCAAGTGGTGGACGGTGAGCCTGGTCGGTGGATTGTAGAATGCACGGTGGTGGCACGGTGGGGGCTGTGGTGGGTTTGGTGGTGGTGCGGTGGGTCTGTGGTGGAGAGGAGAGGTGAGTGCCTGGGGAGGAGGTGGTGGTGGTGGGTGAGAGGGAAAGAGGAAAGGGACACGGTTGGGGAAGGAGGAAGAGCACGGTGGTGGGGCGGTGGTGCACGGTGGGGCTGGTGGAGGAGGAAGAGATGAGAGGGAAAAACAAAAGGGAAATGAACGGACAGGAAGACTGGCCTCTGTTTTAAAAGCAAAACGCGATAAATATCCGGATATTTAAATCTGGATATCCGGATATTAAGTATCCGGATATGGGGACAGGATATGGGGATATATGATATCCGGATATTGCATTTCACGTATCCTGATATGTGATATCCGGATATTAGGTATAACGTATCCGGATATTGGATATCCGGATATTCATTTTAACATATCTGGATATTTCCCCTCAGAAGCAACATAAACCAGAAGAGTTTTACAGCATGATGTAGAGTATGAAAAGACATATCAAGGAGTTAAAAACACATAAGTTCACAAATATGATGGATCAATTAAACCGATTTCTCTTCTTAAAT
>JAVKPL010015534.1:0-12467 GCA_032173675.1 Gastrolobium villosum | reverse complement strand
GTGAAAGATGTTGTTGCATCTCATAAAAATCACGAGCATGAGGAGGTCCTTGTGTAGCAACTGGAGCTGCGTGAGCATAATGTGTTTCTGAAGCATCTGGCTCAGGTACCTGAGGTAGAATAGGCATACGTGGAACACGTGGAGAATGAGGCCTACCAGCTTTGCGGCCTCTGCTTCTGAGTTCAACTTCAGATTTATTACATTGATCTATGTATGTGTCCAGAGTCAGTGTAGATGCATGCCTAATATCAAACTCGTCATCATCGGGGATAAGCACACCGGCCCGAGTACACAAATTTGAAATAAGAGAAGCAAAATCCAGACGCTCTTTCTGTCTACTCCTTGTTACCATATGGCAAATTCTATCAGATAATATGGCAGAAATATTCAATCTTTCCTCCCCAATAAGTATATATAACAGAGATGCCCTCTCAATATTCACATCTGACATATTAGAGGAAGGCAAGATATTAGCATTCACAAAACAATGCCAGAAACGGCATTCACCAGTCAGGTGTGACATGCGTAACTTTTCTGGGATGCCACCAGGTTTAGTTTCCCATTCTGAGAATGGTTGTTATCCCCATCCGTACCATTTCTGTCAATTGAAGAAATTCCTCCAGATACTGCCTGCGCCCATACTAGGCAACATTCGATCGTAAAGAGCAACATACTCACAAGACGTAGATGACCGAAAATTGGTCAGCAGGTATGCCTCAAGGGTAGCTGCATCAAAGGGAACCACAACTCCTCTAACCCAAGAAGTCTTGGTTGTCTGTAAATCCTCCAAGTCAGCATTTGCATAAAACTCTTTCACAATTGAGCTGGAGGCCGGTTCAGCATAATCTACCAGCACCTCCCATTTCTTTCTTTGTATAGTTCTCAGAATGGGATTGTCATCAGGAAGATCCAGAGCAATAAGTCTTTCCGGAATAAAACCTTTGTCAGCATATGAATCATAGAATCTCTTTTGATCTTCCGTGCTCACAAATCTGCTTTCATCCAGAGTAGAAACTTTCCTCTTCCTTTTACTTGCAGATGCCAGTTCCTTACCCTTATAGGTCTGAAAATCAGAAAACAATCCAGTGCAAATAATATAGAAAATATCATGATCAGTCCATAACAACAGAGAATGCCCATATCTATCTCAGATCAAATTAGTTAATAAAGGTGCATGCACATGGGATAAATTTTGCAAATATTTCCACTCACAGACCACATGCACATACCATTCCCAGATTTAATCTCAGATCTTATGACATCAATTTACCCAATTTACTCGCAATTAAATTAACGAGCAAATTATTCAGCATAAAATGACTCAAAAATAACTCAAAATTCTAACCACACAGACCTACATTATAACTCAAAATATTTTTTTTTCTTCTTTCTGGCGCTGGACTGTGCCTTTGCGTGAAACCGCGCCCTTGCGCGAAACCGCGCCATGGCGCCTACTGGCGCCGCTTTGGCGCGCAGTAGCGCCAGATTTTTTTTTTTAATTTTTTTCTGATAAAGATAAACGCAGAAAATAACTACACTACACCCATTAAATCATATACATGACAGTTAAAATCAGATCACACAATCCCAGTTAAAATCTTACAATACAGGAAACCAAAGATAAAAAATATAAAAAGATAAAAAAGCATACCTTTGGTGCCATGAATGATGATGATGAAGAGTGCTTGGTGTGTGAGATGCTTGTAAAATAAACTAAAAATGGTGAATGGGTGTGAGATAGAAGCAGGGAAGAAGGATGGAGAAGAAAAGAAAAATCAAAGGGAGAGAGGGAAGTGGGCGGCGCTGGGGAGTTAGGAAAAGGGAAAGGGGGAGTTATAAAGGGAAGGGTTAGGGTTAAATAAAATAAAATAAAAATAAAAAAATAAAAAATAAAAAAAATATAATAATATTTCGAGTTATAATGTAGGTCTGTGTGGTTAGACATTTTGAGTTATTTTGAGTCATGTTATGCTGAATATTTTGCTCGTTAATTTCATTGCGAGTAAATTGGGTAAATTGCTGTCATAAGATCTGAGATTAAATCTGGGAATGGTATGTGCATGTGGTCTGTGAGTGGAAATATTTGCAAAATTTATCCCATGTGCATGCACCTTTATTAACTGACTTGATCTGAGATAGATATGGGCATTCTATGTTGTTATGGACTGATCATGATATTTTCTATGTTATTTGCACTGGATTGTTTTCTGATTTTCAGACCTATAAGGGTAAGGAACCAGCTTGATGAAAGCAGATTTGTGAGCATGGAAGCTCAAAAGAGATTCTATGATTCATATGCTGACAAAGGTTTTTTTCCGGAAAGACATATTGCTCTGGATCTGCCTGATGACAATCCCATTCTGAGAACTATACAAAGAAAGAAATGGGAGGTGCTGGTAGATTATGCTGAACCGGCCTCCAGCTCAATTGTGAAAGAGTTTTTTGCAAATGCTGACTTGGAGGATTTACAGACAACCAAAACTTCTTGGGTTAGAGGAGTTGCGGTTCCCTTTGATGCAGCTACCATTGAGGCATACCTGCTGACCAATTTTCGTTCATCTACGTCTTGTGAGTATGTTGCTCTTTACAATCGAATGTTGCCTAGGATGGGGTGCAGGCAGTATCTGGAGGAATTTCCTCAATTGATAGAAATGGTACGGATGGGGATAACTCAACCATTCTCAGAATGGGAAACTAAACCTGGTGGCATCCCAGAAAAGTTACGCATGTCACACCTGACTGGTAAATGCCGTTTCTGGCATTGTTTTGTGAATGCTAATATCTTGCCTTCCTCTAATCTGTCATATGTGAATATTGAGAGGGCATCTCTGTTATATACTTATTGGGGAGGAAATATTGAATATTTATGCCGTATTATCTGATAGAATTTGCCATATGGTAACAATGAGTAGACAGAAAGAGCGTCTGGGTTTTGCTTCTCTTATTTCAAATTTGTGTACTCGGGCCAGTTTGCATATCCCTGATGATGAGGAGTTTGATATTAGGCATGCATCTACACTGACTCTGGACACATACATAGATCAATGTAATAAATTTGAAGTTGATTTCAGAAGCAGAGGCCGCAAAGCTGGTAGACCTCCTTCTCCACGTGTTCCACGTATGCCTATTCTACCTCAGGTACCTGAGCCAGATGCTTCAGAAACACATTATGCTCACGCAGCTCCAGTTGCTGCACAAGAACCTCCTCCTGCTCGTGATTTTTATGAGATGCAACAGCAGCTTTCACAGCTGTTTATTTAGAATGAGAAGCAGTTCTCGCGTCTGTCTATTCAGAATGAGAAACTCCTTATGCAGGGAGAGTATTTTCAGCAATTCCTGGAGCATGCATTTCCAACTCTACCATTTGAGACATTCCGACCTGTGTACCCAGAAGTTCCTCCTCCTTATGTGTATCAAAACCCTTATCCTGCTCCAGCTCCAGCTGATGTTCTCATGCCTTCACAGCCATTTATGGACCCATTTATGTTCTCATACCTTAACAATGCCTTTTATGAAAAGATCAGAATCTAGTTTGAACACCCCTCACTAAAATAATCATATAACGCTCAATACTCAAGTGTTTGGGGGAATAACAATCACTTAGTCTATCACAACAATAACATTACCATAAGCTTGATCATATTCTCAAGTTCCTAAAGATGAGGAACATTAACACATGCACAATTGATCAAAAGGACTTCACAGGTTATAACTTGGCCGGGCTAAAGGGTAGGAATTTATGGATAGTAGCTGCCCTCCAATAAGTCTAACGGATTTTTGTTCAAGAATGAAATATTGAAAAACTGGTATTACACCTTCAACTTATTTTCTTTACTCCACTAACATTCCCATAGAATTTCGGGAATTAATTCCTTTCGGCCACATTTTCTTTACATTCACCCTTTTTTTTCTCCTTTTTTAAAAGCACACTTCCTTTGCCTTTCTTTTTATTGATCTCTGTGGAGCTTACCTCAATTTCTTTATTTTCATTCCAAAACATCAGTGATTCAATCTCAATTAAGGTAAGACAATAGGAATATGGCTAAGCATTAATCAGCAGGAATTATGAACAAAAAGGTTCAGGCTCAAAGGAGGTTAACAATGGAAAAATTCATCTGGGTGTATTATTTGGCCATGGCTAACAGAATAAAATTTGCCTTAATCATTTCAATCAGTGCATGCATCTTAGAGAAACTGAGCAAGTTCTGAAATGCTATCATAGTGAAGTCTCTCAGAATAAAACAAGTGTTTAAGCACAAAAATTCACCAGCTATGATGTCAGACTAGACTTCCCAAAAGAATCATTAGGCATTATTAATCATTCAAGCATAAAATTCAGACACACCAGCTGAAAAAAATTGCCTATACAATATCATGCCAGAAGTTTATGCATTGTATTCCAAAATTCAATCAAGCACATTTAAACCTGAGAATTGTTGTTTCTTCTCTTTTTTTTTTCAAAACAAGACGTCTTTTCCATGGTGTAGTTTGCAGTATTTACCAATCTCGCATTCAGCATGCTATGCGACAATTCCCAGATTTAGAATGTTGCTGTCCTCAGCAACAAACTATTCTAGATGATAGCTAATTCTGCCAAATGGAATACACACATACTTGTTAATTTTCAAAACAGAATAATCATAAAAATTGAACCAAAGCCAAATTGCAGCAATATCATCAACACTGTTTTCAAAATGTAAAAATAATTGGTTCCAAGAAACCAGCAAGGTGCAGTGGGTGATAGTGAAAAAAATAAATTTCAAATATCATCCATGACATCATCATCAGCTTCCAGGTCTGCAAGCACATCATCATCAGCAGCGAAAGGCATAGATGGACCAACCTGTGAAGTGGGTGGAAATTGAGCCATCAACCCAGTTGTGTCAATTCCTCTGTCCAGGCAAAGTCGCTCCAACATACTCATCATATAATTACTTTGAACCATCAATTGCTGCTGGAGATGGTCAAAAGTTTGAAGCAAAATAGAGTCAGCAGACGGAGGTGTAGATGAGACTGGGGGAGGTGGTGGAACAGCACCGCCAGATGCTTTCCAGATAGCTTGCCTTATGGATTCCTTTTGCATATCATTGTAGTCGTTCTAGATCAGATTTTTTTTTATTTTCACATCTCTTGGCTCATCCTCAGGTATGTCCACTCCTGCCTGGATGCAAAGTTGCTCAATGAGTGAGCAGTGAGCCAAACTAAAATCTGATCGCCCTTGAGTAATGATATGGACTATCCTATCAGACATAATAGCCCCAATGTGAAGATTATGGTCCCCTAGCAGAGTATAAAGCAGCACTGCTCTTTTCACATTGACATCACTCAAATTAGTGGAAGCTATGATTGTGGAATTGATGAAGGAATGCCAGAAAATTGCCTCTTCATTGAGGTCCAGCCGATCTAATTTCTCTGGGACATCCGGCTGACCATGTTTGGATTTCCAGGCAGAGTGAGGTTGAGTGATACCCTCGCGGATTGTTGCAGCTAAAGCAGACATTTCTTTCCTATACACTCCTTCAACAGGCTGCATCCTGTTGAATGTGTCCGTAAAATAACAGGACTGTGTAGCTTCCCAGGAGGTGTGCAGGAACCTCTTTATCTGGAAAGGTGTGAAGGAGACCTCTCTCCCCCTTACCCAGCTCTTCCTTGTTCTGTCTACCGTGTCCTTATCAGCATTTGCGCAGAATTCGCGCAAAATCGTACTGCAGCTTGCTCTTGGGAACTGAACCAGTTTGTTCCATCCTCTCCTCTGGATTGTCATGCTTACCGGACAGTCGTCCGCCAGAAAACTACTAATTCTTCTTTCTTGAATTATCTTTTTCTTCAAGAACCAGTTGTTGTACCGGTCCTGTGCTTCCGGAGTTAGGAACCGGTTGCCATCGAAATCGACCAGAGCAGGGGCATGTAAGCTGCAGGGAAGTTTATGACTCATTGCCATATGATATGTAAGCTGCACAAACTGATAAATTTGGGAATTGGGTTGTTTATGTGCTTAATAGTTACAACTGTCCTGTATTCTATTGTGTTGGACTTTTCTGAGTACAGGGAAAGAAGATCGCTAAAAAGACTACTGGTGCATCTGGCACGAAAAGGCCTAGAGCCCCTGCTCTGGTCGATTTTGATGGCAACCGGTTCCTAACTCCGGAAGCACAGGACCGGTACAACAACTGGTTCTTGAAGAAAAAGATAATTCAAGAAAGAAGAATTAGTAGTTTTCTGGCGGACGACTGTCCGGTAAGCATGACAATCCAGAGGAGAGGATGGAACAAACTGGTTCAGTTCCCAAGAGCAAGCTGCAGTACGATTTTGCGCGAATTCTGCGCAAATGCTGATAAGGACATGGTAGACAGAACAAGGAAGAGCTGGGTAAGGGGGAGAGAGGTCTCCTTCACACCTTTCCAGATAGAGAGGTTCCTGCACACCTCCTGGGAAGCTACACAATCCTGTTATTTTACGGACACATTCAACAGGATGCAGCCTGTTGAAGGAGTGTATGGGGAAGAAATGTCTGCTTTAGCTGCAACAATCCGCGAGGGTATCACTCAACCTCACTCTGCCTGGAAATCCAAACATGGTCAGCCGGATGTCCCAGAGAAATTAGATCGGCTGGACCTCAATGAAGAGGCAATTTTCTGGCATTCCTTCATCAATTCCACAATCATAGCTTCCACTAATTTGAGTGATGTCAATGTGGAAAGAGCAGTGCTGCTTTTATACTCTGCTAGGGGACCATAATCTTCACATTGGGGCTAGCTATTCTGTCTGATAGGATAGTCCATATCATTACTCAAGGGCGATCAGATTTTAGTTTGGCTCACTGCTCACTCATTGAGCAACTTTGCATCCAGGCAGGAGTGGACATACCTGAGGATGAGCCAAGAGATGTGAAAATAAAAAAAGATCTGACCCATAACCACTACAATGATATGCAAAAGGAATCCAGAAGGCAAGCTATCTGGAAAGCATCTGGCGGTGTTGTTCCACCACCTCCCCCAGTCTCATCTACACCTCCGTCTGCTGACTCTGAGTTGCTTCAAACTCTTGACCATCGTCAGCAGCAATTGATGGTTCAATATGATGAGTATGTTGGAGCGACTTTGCCTGGACAGAGGAATTGACACAGCTGGGTTGATGGCTCAATTTCCACCCACTTCACAGGCTGGTCCATCTATGCCTTCCGCTGCTGATGATGATGTGCTTGCAGACCTGGAAGCTGATGATGATGTCATGGATGATATTTGAAATTTATTTTTTTCACTATCACCCACTGCACCTTGCTGGTTTCTTGGAACCAATTATTTTTACATTTTGAAAACAGTGTTGATGATATTGCTGCAATTTGACTTTGGTTCAGTTTTCATGATTATTCTGTTTTGAAAATTAACAAGTATGTGTGTATTCCATCTGGCAGAATTAACTATCATCTAGAATAGTTTGTTGTTGAGGACAGCAACATTCTAAATCTGGGAATTGTCGCATAGCATGCTGAATGCGAGATTGGTAAATACTGCAGAACTACACCATGGAAAAGACGTCTTGTTTTGAAAAAAAAAAAATGGGAGAAGAAACAACAACAATTCTCAGGTTTAAATGTGCTTGATTGAATTTTGGAATACAATGCATAAACTTCTGGCATGATTTTGTATAGGCAATTTCTTTCAGCTGGTATGTCTGAATTTTATGCTTGAATGATTAATAATGCCTAATGATTCTTTTGGGAAGTCTAGTCTGACATCATAGCTGGTGAATTTTTGTGCTTAAAAAACACTTGTTTTATTCTGAGAGACTTCACGAGACTTCACTATGATAGCATTTCAGAACTTGCTCAGTTTCTCTAAGATGCATGCACTGATTGAAATGATTAAGGCAAATTTTATTCTGATAAGCCATGGCCAAATAATACACCCAGATGAATTTTTCCATTGCTAACCTCCTTTGAGCCTAAACCTTTTTGTTCATAATTCCTGCTGATTATGCTTAGCCATATTCCTATTGTCTTACCTTAATTGAGATTGAAGAATCACTGATGCTTTGAATGAAAACAAAGAAATTGAGGTAAGCTCCACAGAGATCAATAAAAAGAAAGGCAAAGGAAGTGTGCTTTTAAAAAAGGAGAAAAAGGGAAAAAAATAGGGTGAATGTAAAGAAAATGTGGCTGAAAGGAATTAATTCTCGAAATTCTGTGGGAATGTAAAGAAAATGTGGCTGAAAGGAATTAATTCTCGAAATTCTGTGGGAATGTTAGTGGAGTGAAACAAATAAGTTGAAGGTGTAATACCAGTTTTTCAATCTCATTGTTGCTTCAGCTACTATCCATAAATTCCTACCCTTTAGCCCGGCCAAGTTATAACCTGTGAAGTCCTTTTGATCAATTGTGCATGTGTTAATGTTCCTCATCTTTAGGAACTTGAGAATATGATCAAGCTTATGGTAATGTTATTGCTGTGATGGATTGAGTGATTGTTATTCCCAAACACTTGAGTATTGAGCGTTATATGATTATCTTGGTGAGGTGTTCAAACTAGATTCTGATCTTTTCATAAAAGGCATTGTTAAAGTTCTTTGCATTGATTCAGTCATGCTTAGTATAGTGATCTATTGATTGGCTGTACGATGTTATGTTGGATTAATTGATTGTTTCCTGGATTGAGTCTTGTACATTGCTGGGGACAACAAAGTTTAAATCTGGGAATTATTTGATATGCGATCAGCATATAAGAAATTACAAGACAAAAAGAAGAAGAAAGTGACTCAATCGATGCAAGAAAGGCAGAATAAACTGTTAAAATTGTCCAAAGTCTGAATATCAGGTGTTACACTGAGTTTGTACTGATCTCACAAGAAAGATGCAGTAAAAGAAGTCAAAAAGGACAAAGAAAAGCTCAAAGCCCACGCTGCCAGCGTGGGTATGGCGCTCACAACGCGGGGGACCAAAAATTGGCATAAGCTCCCACGCTCACAGCGCGGGAGTGGCACTGCCAGCGTGGGAGGCGCGAAGGATTGGAATTCAAAATTTGAAAATTAGGTCAAAGTCTCTTATAAATAAGAGACTCAACCTCATGGAGAAGAGATACACAAAAAACCTAGAGGCAGATCCGGCTTGAAGAAGGAAGGAAGGCGTTCTTCGTGTTCGTCGTCCCGTACTTGTACTTTTCTTTCTATTTTATTTTAAGTTTATGTTGAATTCATATCAGCGATTGATTGGCTAGATCTATTTTCTGTAGTCAGGGTCATGATCCCTTTGTGAACAATTAGTACGAAGGATTGAATCACTTTATGTGTTGATTTTAATATACTTCATCTTTATCTTGTGCGTATTGATATTATTTCTGTTAGATCTGATCAACCTAATATGGGATGATATTATGGGGATTAGGGTTTGCAATAGGAATATTGGAATTCTGATTCTGAAAGGAGATAAAGATGACGATTCATGCATGTTCTAGGAATAGATTTGTATGAATTGCAGTCGTGGGATTTATCTGCATAATGCTTATTTTCATGCGGGATTACTAAGGGATTAGGGTTCTAATTGAATTAAAGGGTTAGATCATCAAGGGATTGAGATCTAACTAATTATTTTAAAGATGATAATTTGTCTGAGTTGTTAATTTCGATAAATACTGTGAATCAATCCAAAGTAAAATTGGAAGCATTTGGTGAATGTACTCTGGCTACCGTGCTTTTCTCACATCTTTTACAAAAATATTTCATTCATATTCTTATTTTAGTCTTTCTCACAAAAATCTAAAAACAAGTCTTTTACTTTTCAATTAGTTACAATATTTGTTAAACCACAAATCGATCCATCTAACTTAAGAGGACTGGTTATCGTAGTAATTGTTTTACAATCCCTGTGGAGACGATCTTACTTATCACTTTTATTACTTGGAACGATTGGTATACCATGACCAGTCATCAAGATTCACCCCTTTTACAACAACGAAAGTGATCGGCAACACATAATTGTTTCCATCCACAGTTGTTGCAATGAATAGGGTCCCCCAATATTTCAAACACTGTTTGAAAGTCCAGAACACCCTGTCGAACACCTTCTGAGATCGATCCAGTTGGTTGTCAATAAAATGATCGTTCAGCTCTAGCTTATATATAGCTCCTGCTGAAAATAGCAACATATAATCCAACCAACTTGGCAGAAAAACATAAGATTCATCCTAAGATTCATCCCAATCCCTATAAATTTTGACAATTGCCATTTGCTTTTCCTTCCACGCCTTCCTATATGATATATGAAACCCATTATTTATTGTTATCCTTTCCTAGATTAGAGCAATTTTAACATTGGGCTCCTCCCTTATCATCTCTGCATGTGATCAAACAATTATTTATTAATAACTTCCCAAAAATATTAATAGAAAATGCGGACATTTGACATAGTTAGGATCATTAAACAAATGAAATTAGAGTTCAGCTGCTTGTGATCTTGAGAAAAAGTATGGTTAATACAGTTATGTTCGTTAATCCATTCAGTGTTACCTTTTTTTACATATGCCTTCACCCTCCACGGACAACCGTCGTTTTGATTTTCAGATATCGTGGTTAATCTTTTGGTATCATTTTTAGCTACAATGGCTGTGTGATACTCCACCATACAAAATTGTTTTATAGCCATCTGCACATTATGCTTGTCATCAACACACCTGGTCCTTATGTAGATTTTGGCCAATCTTCCAATTAGGTAATTGCGCTCCTTACATTGTAGTGACTTATTTGGGTGTGCCCAATTGATATCCGTATAGTGACTTATTTGAGACTAAAATGGAATACTCTCATATGCTACACATATTTGTAGCAATGAATCAATAGTGCTAGTGAAAAATCATATTCAAAATTGTTTCATTAATTTGGGTTACTAACCTACCACTAGCGGGTCATGCATTCCAACAATGCCCGGTAAAGGAATCAGTTGACACACAGCGATAGACAGACATGAAGCGGGTCATGCATTCCAACAATGCCCGGTAAAGGAATCAGTTGACACACAGCGATAGACAGACATGAATCGAAATCGTCTTCCACGTCGATGTCTGATGAGTCACTATCCGGAATAACACCTTCATCCACCTCTTCGTCGAAGCTGTCCGTGCGGCATGTCAGAACATACTCATCTTGCGTAGGAAGCTTTTCAAATGACATTGGTGGCGGTGGAGGGGGTGACACATACTCCAGGATTCACCAACGGCTCTGTGTGCTAATGTCAATGGACTGAATGGAAGGGAGAAAACGTTGACTGCTAGACTATCCACCATAAATGTGGAGTATGAATGATCCCATTGTAATCTCCACTAGAACCCAACTTTCTTTACCCAAGGCGCATCGAGCAGTCAACCGAGACAATGATTGGTCCATTGTAATATCAATTTATTGTATATTGACTTCTTCAGTTCATTAAAACTACACCGTTGTAATCTCATGCGAAATATTTTCGTATCTCCTTCAAGAACTTGTCCATTAGGGCCAAAATATTTTCTTCTATGGTAGTATACTAAGGCAATTACTTAATCATTGCCATCACTTGTTTTGAAAATTTTTACACAAAAAATACAGAAGAAAGGAAACAATGCAAAATGTTGATAATTCAGACGAAACGTTGCAACTGATGGATGTAAGAAATGGGGATTTAGGGGAGGTATTTATTGAACTATACTCGTTGCACCGTTAGGTGAGTTGTACATGTGGCAAGAAAGATAAACGTTACTACTAACAGCGCGTATTGCTACGTAACGCGCTGAACAATGTAGCGAGTTTGAACCACTTGTCATCAAGCTTCCACATAACGCGCTGCACAGTGTAGCGCATTTAAGCCACGTGTCAAAAAGTGCCACATAACGCGTTGTACATTGTGGCGAGTTAGGCCGCCTGGACAACTTTTGCAGACTGCATAATCTGACTTGTTGACTGGCCTAAAACGTTGCACTATTCAACGCATTACATGGTCTGAAAGAAACTGCCACGTGTCCAGACGTAACTCGCTATGTGTTCTAGCAAGTTAGGTTTTGGCATATTGTATTTGGCAGGTGGCATTCCAATAAATTATTATGAACAATGTGGCAAAAGTGTCGTTTTCCCCTTATAATAGGTCTATGCCATTGTTCAATAGAAAAGATTCATTCTAAACCTGGAACTAGTTAACAACATAAGGGGTTGTTATAATAGGTCTATGAACAAAAGTGCCGTTTTCCCCTTATAATAGGTCTATGAACAATGTGGCTTGTATAATTTTGCATAATTACATGTACTTGGAAATTCCTTATATTTTTCAATGATCCTCATCCAACATTCAGTCTGATAAGAGAAGATTTACTGCTAGGGTTTACTTACAAAATCTCGTGCAAAATTACACATTATGATTATGATTTTTGTTAGGGTTTAGTTAACGACAGCAGATTCAAGAAAGAAACATGACTTGATTTAGATTCTTCATAAATTAAGCAAAATGTGAA
>JAVKPL010015533.1:0-12426 GCA_032173675.1 Gastrolobium villosum | reverse complement strand
CAAAAGAAATCGATTTTATCAAGCAAAAGAAATTGATTTTGTGAAGTTTTTCGACGAAAATTGTATTCCGTCGAAGATTTTGACGGAATTCCCGACGGAAAAACAATTGCGTCGAAAACGGATTAATAAAATAAATGCAAAAGAAATTGATTTTTTGAAGTTTTTCGACGAAAAATGAATTTCGTAGAAGATTTTTGATGGAAAATGGATTCCGTCGAAGATTTTTGACAGAAAATGAATTCCGTCGAAAATGGATGAATAAAATAAATGCAAAAGAAATTGCTTTTATCAAGTTTTTCGACGAAAATTGTATTCCGTCGAAGATTTTTGACGAAAAATGAATTCCGTCGAAAATGGATGAATAAAATAAATGCATAAGAAATTGATTTTATGAAGTTTTTCGATGAAAAATGGATTCCGTCGAACATTTTTGAAGAAAAATGTATTCCGTCAAAAATGGATGAATAAAATAATTACAAAAGAAATTGATTTTGTGAAGTTTTTCGACGGAAAACAAATTTCGTCGAAAATGGATGAATAAAATAAATGCAAAAGAAAGTGATTTTGTGAAGATTTTTGACGGAAAATGGATTCCGTCGAAGATTTTTGACGGAAAATTAATTCCATCGAACATGGATGAATAAAATAAATGCAAAAGAAATTGATTTTGTGAAGTTTTTCGACGGAAAATGGATTAGGTCGAAATTTTTTGGCGGAAAATGTATTCCGTCGAAAACGGATGAATAAAATAAATGCAAAAGAAATTGATTTTGTGAAGTTTTTCAACGGAAAAAGAATTGCGTCGAAAACGGATTAATAAAATAAATGCAAAAGAAATTGATTTTTTGAAGTTTTTCGACGGAAAATGAATTCCGTAGAAGATTTTTGATGGAAAATGGTTTCCGTCGAAGATTTTTGATGGAAAATGAATTCCTTCGAAAACGGATGAATAAAATAAATGCAAAAGAAATTGATTTTGTGAAGTTTTTCGACGGAAAATGGATTCCGTCGAAGATTTTTGACGGAAAATGAATTCCGTCGAAAATGGATGAATAAAATAAATGCATAAGAAATTGATTTTATGAAGTTTTTCGATGAAAAATGGATTCCGTCGAACATTTTAGACGAAAATGTATTCCGTCGAAAACGGATGAATAAAATAAATGCAAAAGAAATTGATTTTGTGAAGTTTTTCGACGGAAAACAAATTCCGTCGAAAACGGATGAATAAAATAAATGCAAAAGAAATTGTTTTTGTGAAGATTTTTGACGGAAAATGGATTCCGTTGAAGATTTTTGACGGAAAATGAATTCCATCGAAAACGGATGAATAAAATAAATGCAAAAGAAATTGATTTTGTGAAGTTTTTCGACGGAAAATGGATTCGGTCGAAGATTTTTGACGGAAAATGTATTCCGTCGAAAACGGATGAATAAAATAAATGCAAAAGAAATTGATTTTGTGAAGTTTTTCGACGGAAAAAGAATTGCGTCGAAAACGGATTAATAAAATAAATGCAAAAGAAATTGATTTTTTGAAGTTTTTCGACGAAAAATGAATTTCGTTGAAGATTTTTGATGGAAAATGGATTTCGTCGAAGATTTTTGACAGAAAATGAATTCCGTCGAAAACGGATGAATAAAATAAATGCAAAAGAAATCGATTTTATCAAGTTTTTCGACGAAAATTGTATTCCGTCGAAGATTTTTGACGGAAAATGAATTCCGTCGAAAATGGATGAATAAAATAAATGCAAAAGAAATTGATTTTGTGAAGTTTTTTGACGGAAAATGGATTCCGTCGAAGATTTTTGACGGAAAATGAATTCCGTCGAAAACGGATGAATAAAATAAATGCAAAACAAATTGATTTTGTGAAATTTTTCGACGGAAAACAAATTCCGTCGAAAACGGATGAATAAAATAAATGCAAAAGAAATTGATTTTGTGAAGTTTTTCGACTGAAAATGGATTCCGTAGAAGATTTTTGACGGAAAATGGATTCCGTAGAAAATTTTTGACGGCAAATGAATTCCATCGAAAACGGATTAATAAAATAAATGCAAAAGAAATTGATTTTCAGAAGTTTTTCGACGAAAAACAAATTCCGTCAAAAACGGATGAATAAAATAAATGCAAAAGAAATTGATTTTATGAAGTTTTTCGATGAAAAATGGATTCCGTCGAACATTTTTGACGAAAAATGTATTCCGTCAAAAATGGATGAATAAAATAAATGCAAAAGAAATTGATTTTGTGAAGTTTTTCGACGGAAAACAAATTCCGTCGAAAACGGATGATAAAATAAATGCAAAAGAAATTGATTTTGTGAAGATATTTGACGGAAAATGGATTCCGTCGAAGATTTTTGACGGAAAATAAATTCCATCGAGCATGGATGAATAAAATAAATGCAAAAGAAATTGATTTTGTGAAGTTTTTCGACGGAAAGTGGATTAGGTCGAAAATTTTTGACGGAAAATGTATTCCGTCGAAAACGGATGAATAAAATAAATGAAAAAGAAATTGATTTTGTGAAGTTTTTCGACGGAAAAAGAATTGTGTCGAAAACGGATTAATAAAATAAATGCAAAAGAAATTGATTTTTTGAAGTTTTTCGACGAAAAATGAATTTCGTAGAAGATTTTTGATGGAAAATGGATTTCGTCGAAGATTTTTGACAGAAAATGAATTCCGTCGAAAACGGATGAATAAAATAAATGCAAAAGAAATTGATTTTATCAAGTTTTTCGGCGAAAATTGTATTCCGTCGAAGATTTTTGACGGAAAATGAATTCCGTCGAAAATGGATGAATAAAATAAATGCAAAAGATATTGATTTTATCAGGTTTTTCGACGCAAAATGTATTCCGTCGAAGATTTTTGACGAAAAATGTATTCCGTTGAAAACGAATGAATAAAATAAATGCAAAATAAATTGATTTTGTGAAGTTTTTCGACGGAAAACAAATTCCGTCGAAAACGGATGAATAAAATAAATGCAAAAGAAATTGATTTTGTGAAGTTTTTCGACTGAAAATGGATTCCGTAGAAGATTTTTGACGGAAAATGGATTCCGTCGAAAATTTTTGACGGCAAATGAATTCCATCGAAAACGGATTAATAAAATAAATGCAAAAGAAATTGATTTTCTGAAGTTTTTCGATGAAAAACAAATTCCGTCAAAAACGGATGAATAAAATAATTGCAAAAGAAATTGATTTTGTGAAGATTTTTGACGGAAAATGGATTCCGTCGAAGATTTTTGACGGAAAATAAATTCCATCTAACATGGATGAATAAAATAAATCGAAAAGAAATTGATTTTGTGAAGTTTTTCGACGGAAAATGGATTAGGTCGAAATTTTTTGACGGAAAATGTATTCCGTCGAAAACGGATGAATAAAATAAATGCAAAAGAAATTGATTTTGTGAAGTTTTTCGACGGAAAATGGATTCCGTCGAAGATTTTTGACGGAAAATGGATTCCGTCGAAGATTTTTGACGGAAAATGTATTCCATCGAAAACGGATGAATAAAATAAATGCAAAAGAAATTGATTTTGTGAAGTTTTTCGACGGAAAAACAATTGCGTCGAAAACGGATTAATAAAATAAATGCAAAAGAAATTGATTTTTTGAAGTTTTTCGACGAAAAATGAATTTCGTAGAAGATTTTTGATGGAAAATGGATTCCGTCGAAGATTTTTGACAGAAAATGAATTCCGTCAAAAATGGATGAATAAAATAAATGCAAAAGAAATTGATTTTATCAAGTTTTTCGACGAAAATTGTATTCCGTCGAAGATTTTTGACGAAAAATGAATTCCGTCGAAAATGGATGAATAAAATAAATGCATAAGAAATTGATTTTATGAAGTTTTTCGATGAAAAATGGATTCCGTCGAACATTTTTGAAGAAAAATGTATTCCGTCAAAAATGGATGAATAAAATAATTGCAAAAGAAATTGATTTTGTGAAGTTTTTCGACGGAAAACAAATTTCGTCGAAAATGGATGAATAAAATAAATGCAAAAGAAATTGATTTTGTGAAGATTTTTGACGGAAAATGGATTCCGTCGAAGATTTTTGACGGAAAATTAATTCCATCGAACATGGATGAATAAAATAAATGCAAAAGAAATTGATTTTGTGAAGTTTTTCGACGGAAAATGGATTAGGTCGAAATTTTTTGGCGGAAAATGTATTCCGTCGAAAACGGATGAATAAAATAAATGCAAAAGAAATTGATTTTGTGAAGTTTTTCAACGGAAAAAGAATTGCGTCGAAAACGGATTAATAAAATAAATGCAAAAGAAATTGATTTTTTGAAGTTTTTCGACGGAAAATGAATTCCGTAGAAGATTTTTGATGGAAAATGGTTTCCGTCGAAGATTTTTGATGGAAAATGAATTCCTTCGAAAACGGATAAATAAAATAAATGCAAAAGAAATTGATTTTGTGAAGTTTTCGACGGAAAATGGATTCCGTCGAAGATTTTTGACGGAAAATGAATTCCGTCGAAAATGGATGAATAAATTAAATGCATAAGAAATTGATTTTATGAAGTTTTTCGATGAAAAATGGATTCCGTCGAACATTTTCGACGAAAATGTATTCCGTCGAAAACGGATGAATAAAATAAATGCAAAAGAAATTGATTTTGTGAAGTTTTTCGACGGAAAACAAATTCCGTCGAAAACGGATTAATAAAATAAATGCAAAAGAAATTGTTTTTGTGAAGATTTTTGACGGAAAATGGATTCCGTTGAAGATTTTTGACGGAAAATGAATTCCATCGAAAACGGATGAATAAAATAAATGCAAAAGAAATTGATTTTGTGAAGTTTTTCGACGGAAAATGGATTCGGTCGAAGATTTTTGACGGAAAATGTATTCCGTCGAAAACGGATGAATAAAATAAATGCAAAAGAAATTGATTTTGTGAAGTTTTTCGACGGAAAAAGAATTGCGTCGAAAAGGATTAATAAAATAAATGCAAAAGAAATTGATTTTTTGAAGTTTTTCAACGAAAAATGAATTTCGTAGAAGATTTTTGATGGAAAATGGATTTCGTCGAAGATTTTTGACAGAAAATGAATTCCGTCGAAAACGGATGAATAAAATAAATGCAAAAGAAATTGATTTTATCAAGTTTTTCGACGAAAATTGTATTCCGTCGAAGATTTTTGACGAAAAATGAATTCCGTCGAAAATGGATGAATAAAATAAATGCATAAGAAATTGATTTTATGAAGTTTTTCGATGAAAAATGGATTCCGTCGAACATTTTTGAAGAAAAATGTATTCCGTCGAAAATGGATGAATAAAATAATTGCAAAAGAAATTGATTTTGTGAAGTTTTTCGACTGAAAATGGATTCCGTAGAAGATTTTTGACGGAAAATGGATTCCGTCGAAAAATTTTTACGGCAAATGAATTCCATCGAAAACGGATTAATAAAATAAATGCAAAAGAAATTGATTGTCAGAAGTTTTTCGACGAAAAACAAATTCCGTCAAAAACGGATGAATAAAATAAATGCAAAAGAAATTGATTTTATGAAGTTTTTCGATGAAAAATGGATTCCGTCAAACATTTTTGACGAAAAATGTATTCCGTCGAAAATGGATGAATAAAATAAATGCAAAAGAAATTGATTTGGTGAAGTTTTTCGACGGAAAACAAATTCCGTCGAAAACGGATGAATAAAATAAATGCAAAAGAAATTGATTTTGTGAAGATTTTCGACGGAAAATGGATTCCGTCGAAGATTTTTGACGGAAAATAAATTCCATCGAACATGGATGAATAAAATAAATGCAAAAGAAATTGATTTTGTGAAGTTTTTCGACGGAAAGTGGATTAGGTCGAAAATTTTTGACGCAAAATGTATTCCGTCGAAAACGGATGAATAAAATAAATGCAAAAGAAATTGATTTTGTGAAGTTTTTCGACGGAAAAAGAATGTGTCGAAAACGGATTAATAAAATAAATGCAAAAGAAATTGATTTTTTGAAGTTTTTCGACGAAAAATGAATTTCGTAGAAGATTTTTGATGGAAAATGGATTTCGTCGAAGATTTTTGACAGAAAATGAATTCCGTCGAAAACGGATGAATAAAATAAATGCAAAAGAAATTGATTTTATCAAGTTTTTCGACGAAAATTGTATTCCGTCGAAGATTTTTGACGGAAAATGAATTCCGTCGAAAATGGATGAATAAAATAAATGCAAAAGAAATTGATTTTATCAGGTTTTTCGACGCAAAATGTATTCCGTCGAAGATTTTTGACGAAAAATGTATTCCGTTGAAAACGGATGAATAAAATAAATGCAAAATAAATTGATTTTGTGAAGTTTTTCGACGGAAAACAAATTCCGTCGAAAACGGATGAATAAAATAAATGCAAAAGAAATTGATTTTGTGAAGTTTTTCGACTGAAAATGGATTCCGTAGAAGATTTTTGACGGAAAATGGATTCCGTCGAAAATTTTTGACGGCAAATGAATTCCATCGAAAACGGATTAATAAAATAAATGCAAAAGAAATTGATTTTCTGAAGTTTTTCGATGAAAAACAAATTCCGTCAAAAACGGATGAATAAAATAATTGCAAAAGAAATTGATTTTGTGAAGATTTTTGACGGAAAATGGATTCCGTCGAAGATTTTTGACGGAAAATAAATTCCATCGAACATGGATGAATAAAATAAATCGAAAAGAAATTGATTTTGTGAAGTTTTTCGACGGAAAATGGATTAGGTCGAAATTTTTTGACGGAAAATGTATTCCGTCGAAAACGGATGAATAAAATAAATGCAAAAGAAATTGATTTTGTGAAGTTTTTCGACGGAAAATGGATTCCGTCGAAGATTTTTGACGGAAAATGGATTCCGTCGAAGATTTTTGACGGAAAATGTATTCCATCGAAAACGGATGAATAAAATAAATGCAAAAGAAATTGATTTTGTGAAGTTTTTCGACGGAAAAACAATTGCGTCGAAAACGGATTAATAAAATAAATGCAAAAGAAATTGATTTTTTGAAGTTTTTCGACGAAAAATGAATTTCGTAGAAGATTTTTGATGGAAAATGGATTCCGTCGAAGATTTTTGACAGAAAATGAATTCCGTCGAAAACGGATGAATAAAATAAATGCAAAAGAAATTGATTTTATCAAGTTTTTCGACGAAAATTGTATTCCGTCGAAGATTTTTGACGAAAAATGAATTCCGTCGAAAATGGATGAATAAAATAAATGCATAAGAAATTGATTTTATGAAGTTTTTCGATGAAAAATGGATTCCGTCGAACATTTTTGAAGAAAAATGTATTCCGTCGAAAATGGATGAATAAAATAATTGCAAAAGAAATTGATTTTGTGAAGTTTTTCGACGGAAAACAAATTTCGTCGAAAATGGATGAATAAAATAAATGCAAAAGAAATTGATTTTGTGAAGATTTTTGACGGAAAATGGATTCCGTCGAAGATTTTTGACGGAAAATAAATTCCATCGAACATGGATGAATAAAATAAATGCAAAAGAAATTGATTTTGTGAAGTTTTTCGACGGAAAATGGATTAGGTCGAAATTTTTTGACGGAAAATGTATTCCGTCGAAAACGGATGAATAAAATAAATGCAAAAGAAATTGATTTTGTGAAGTTTTTCAACGGAAAAAGAATTGCGTCGAAAACGGATTAATAAAATAAATGCAAAAGAAATTGATTTTTTGAAGTTTTTCGACGGAAAATGAATTTCGTAGAAGATTTTTGATGGAAAATGGATTTCCGTCG
Source organism: Gastrolobium villosum (assembly GCA_032173675.1). Taxonomy (NCBI): domain Eukaryota; kingdom Viridiplantae; phylum Streptophyta; class Magnoliopsida; order Fabales; family Fabaceae; genus Gastrolobium; species Gastrolobium villosum. Next base: position 4,626 of record JAVKPL010015533.1, on the reverse strand, counting down.
AAGATTTTTGACAGAAAATGAATTCCGTCGAAAACGGATGAATAAAATAAATGCAAAAGAAATTGATTTTGTCAAGTTTTTCGACGGAAAATGGATTCCGTCGAAGATTTTTGACGGAAAATGAATTCCGTCGAAAATGGATGAATAAAATAAATGCATAAGAAATTGATTTTATGAAGTTTTTCGATGAAAAATGGATTCCGTCGAACATTTTTGACGAAAATGTATTCCGTCGAAAACGGATGAATAAAATAAATGCAAAAGAAATTGATTTTGTGAAGTTTTTCGACGGAAAACAAATTCCGTTTTAAATGCAAAAGAAATTGTTTTTGTGAAGATTTTTGACGGAAAATGGATTCCGTTGAAGATTTTTGACGGAAAATGAATTCCATCGAAAACGGATGAATAAAATAAATGCAAAAGAAATTGATTTTGTGAAGTTTTTCGACGGAAAATGGATTCGGTCGAAGATTTTTGACGGAAAATGTATTCCGTCGAAAACGGATGAATAAAATAAATGCAAAAGAAATTGATTTTGTGAAGTTTTTCGACGGAAAAAGAATTGTGTCGAAAACGGATTAATAAAATAAATGCAAAAGAAATTGATTTTTTGAAGTGTTTCGACGAAAAATGAATTTCGTAGAAGATTTTTGATGGAAAATGGATTTCGTCGAAGATTTTTGACAGAAAATGAATTCCGTCGAAAACAGATGAATAAAATAAATGCAAAAGAAATTGATTTTATCAAGTTTTTCGACGAAAATTGTATTCCGTCGAAGATTTTTGACGGAAAATGAATTCCGTCGAAAATGGATGAATAAAATAAATGCAAAAGAAATTGATTTTGTGAAGTTTTTTGACGGAAAATGTATTCCATCGAAAACGGATGAATAAAATAAATGCAAAAGAAATTGATTTTGTGAAGTTTTTCGACGGAAAAACAATTGCGTCGAAAACGGATTAATAAAATAAATGCAAAAGAAATTGATTTTTTGAAGTTTTTCGACGAAAAATGAATTTCGTAGAAGATTTTTGATGGAAAATGGATTCCGTCGAAGATTTTTGACAGAAAATGAATTCCGTCGAAAATGGATGAATAAAATAAATGCAAAAGAAATTGCTTTTATCAAGTTTTTCGACGAAAATTGTCGAAGATTTTTGACGAAAAATGAATTCCGTCGAAAATGGATGAATAAAATAAATGCATAAGAAATTGATTTTATGAAGTTTTTCGATGAAAAATGGATTCCGTCGAACATTTTTGAAGAAAAATGTATTCCGTCGAAAACGGATGAATAAAATAAATGCAAAAGAAATTGATTTTGTGAAGTTTTTCGACGGAAAACAAATTTCGTCGAAAATGGATGAATAAAATAAATGCAAAAGAAATTGATTTTGTGAAGATTTTTGACGGAAAATGTATTCGTCGAAGATTTTTGACGAAAAATGTTTTCCGTCGAAAACGGATGAATAAAATAAATGCAAAAGAAATTGATATTGTGAAGTTTTTCGTCGGAAAATGGATTAGGTCGAAATTTTTTGACGGAAAATGTATTCCGTCGAAAACGGATGAATAAAATAAATGCAAAAGAAATTGATTTTGTGAAGTTTTTCAACGGAAAAAGAATTGCGTCGAAAACGGATTAATAAAATAAATGCAAAAGAAATTGATTTTTTGAAGTTTTTCGACGGAAAATGAATTCCGTAGAAGATTTTTGATGGAAAATGGTTTCCGTCGAAGATTTTTGATGGAAAATGAATTCCTTCGAAAACGGATGAATAAAATAAATGCAAAAGAAATTGATTTTGTGAAGTTTTTCGACGGAAAATGGATTCCGTCGAAGATTTTTGACGGAAAATGAATTCCGTCGAAAATGGATGAATAAAATAAATGCATAAGAAATTGATTTTATGAAGTTTTTCGATGAAAAATGGATTCCGTCGAACATTTTTGACGAAAAATGTATTCCGTCGAAAACGGATGAATAAAATAAATGCAAAAGAAATTGATTTTGTGAAGTTTTTCGACGGAAAACAAATTCCGTCGAAAACGGATGAATAAAATAAATGCAAAAGAAATTGTTTTTGTGAAGATTTTTGACGGAAAATGGATTCCGTTGAAGATTTTTGACGGAAAATGAATTCCATCGAAAACGGATGAATAAAATAAATGCAAAAGAAATTGATTTTGTGAAGTTTTTCGACGGAAAATGGATTCGGTCGAAGATTTTTGACGGAAAATGTATTCCGTCGAAAACGGATGAATAAAATAAATGCAAAAGAAATTGATTTTGTGAAGTTTTTCGACGGAAAAAGAATTGCGTCGAAAACGGATTAATAAAATAAATGCAAAAGAAATTGATTTTTTGAAGTTTTTCGACGAAAAATGAATTTCGTTGAAGATTTTTGATGGAAAATGGATTTCGTCGAAGATTTTTGACAGAAAATGAATTCCGTCGAAAACGGATGAATAAAATAAATGCAAAAGAAATTGATTTTATCAAGTTTTTCGACGAAAATTGTATTCCGTCGAAGATTTTTGACGAAAAATGAATTCCGTCGAAAATGGATGAATAAAATAAATGCAAAAGAAATTGATTTTGTGAAGTTTTTTGACGGAAAATGGATTCCGTCGAAGATTTTTGACGAAAAATGTTTTCCGTCGAAAACGGATGAATAAAATAAATGCAAAACAAATTGATTTTGTGAAATTTTTCGACGGAAAACAAATTCCGTCGAAAACGGATGAATAAAATAAATGCAAAAGAAATTGATTTTGTGAAGTTTTTCGACTGAAAATGGATTCCGTAGAAGATTTTTGACGGAAAATGGATTCCGTAGAAAATTTTTGACGGCAAATGAATTCCATCGAAAACGGATTAATAAAATAAATGCAAAAGAAATTGATTTTCAGAAGTTTTTCGACGAAAAACAAATTCCGTCAAAAACGGATGAATAAAATAAATGCAAAAGAAATTGATTTTATGAAGTTTTTCGATGAAAAATGGATTCCGTCGAACATTTTTGACGAAAAATGTATTCCGTCGAAAATGGATGAATAAAATAAATGCAAAAGAAATTGATTTTGTGAAGTTTTTCGACGGAAAACAAATTCCGTCGAAAACGGATGATAAAATAAATGCAAAAGAAATTGATTTTGTGAAGATTTTTGACGGAAAATGGATTCCGTCGAAGATTTTTGACGGAAAATAAATTCCATCGAGCATGGATGAATAAAATAAATGCAAAAGAAATTGATTTTGTGAAGTTTTTCGACGGAAAGTGGATTAGGTCGAAAATTTTTGACGGAAAATGTATTCCGTCGAAAACGGATGAATAAAATAAATGCAAAAGAAATTGATTTTGTGAAGTTTTTCGACGGAAAAAGAATTGTGTCGAAAACGGATTAATAAAATAAATGCAAAAGAAATTGATTTTTTGAAGTTTTTCGACGAAAAATGAATTTCGTAGAAGATTTTTGATGGAAAATGGATTTCGTCGAAGATTTTTGACAGAAAATGAATTCCGTCGAAAACGGATGAATAAAATAAATGCAAAAGAAATTGATTTTATCAAGTTTTTCGACGAAAATTGTATTCCGTCGAAGATTTTTGACGGAAAATGAATTCCGTCGAAAATGGATGAATAAAATAAATGCAAAAGAAATTGATTTTATCAGGTTTTTCGACGCAAAATGTATTCCGTCGAAGATTTTTGACGAAAAATGTATTCCGTTGAAAACGGATGAATAAAATAAATGCAAAATAAATTGATTTTGTGAAGTTTTTCGACGGAAAACAAATTCCGTCGAAAACGGATGAATAAAATAAATGCAAAAGAAATTGATTTTGTGAAGTTTTTCGACTGAAAATGGATTCCGTAGAAGATTTTTGACGGAAAATGGATTCCGTCGAAAATTTTTGACGGCAAATGAATTCCATCGAAAACGGATTAATAAAATAAATGCAAAAGAAATTGATTTTGAAGTTTTTCGATGAAAAACAAATTCCGTCAAAAACGGATGAATAAAATAATTGCAAAAGAAATTGATTTTGTGAAGATTTTTGACGGAAAATGGATTCCGTCGAAGATTTTTGACGGAAAATAAATTCCATCGAACATGGATGAATAAAATAAATCGAAAAGAAATTGATTTTGTGAAGTTTTTCTTCGGAAAATGGATTAGGTAGAAATTTTTTGACGGAAAATGGATTCCGTCGAAGATTTTTGACGGAAAATGGATTCCGTCGAAGATTTTTGACGGAAAATGTATTCCATCGAAAACGGATGAATAAAATAAATGCAAAAGAAATTGATTTTGTGAAGTTTTTCGACGGAAAAACAATTGCGTCGAAAACGGATTAATAAAATAAATGCAAAAGAAATTGATTTTTTGAAGTTTTTCGACGAAAAATGAATTTCGTAGAAGATTTTTGATGGAAAATGGATTCCGTCGAAGATTTTTGACAGAAAATGAATTCCGTCGAAAACGGATGAATAAAATAAATGCAAAAGAAATTGATTTTATCAAGTTTTTCGACGAAAATTGTATTCCGTCGAAGATTTTTGACGAAAAATGAATTCCGTCGAAAATGGATGAATAAAATAAATGCATAAGAAATTGAT
>JAVKPL010015532.1:0-12670 GCA_032173675.1 Gastrolobium villosum | reverse complement strand
CTCAAATATTGATTTCTTCCCTGAAGTAAAAGCATATAAATATTTCAAAGTTAATCGAGTCCTAAATTGGTTCTTCCATCCATTAAGATCAATCTTCTTTTTATAATATTAAGATTAATCTTTGTTAATTTGATTTCAAAGGAAATCTGACTGAATTTGATTTTTTTATCATAATATTTATCCTATGAATAAATGTAACATCTAACCTTAGGATTTTTTTTTATTCGAACTATATTTGACTCTTTTTTCTGTTGTAGGTGGAGGTCCATGACCTAGCGAAAATTAATTATATAAACTCAAATTCAGTGTTATTAAAATCGGATAAAACGGATATGTCATTGACTCGGTATCAACCCATTGATGAACTATGATTCAACCAGTAATAGTAGTTGGGATTTGAACTTGTACCATGAGAATAACAAATATAATACTTACCACTAGACTACATTTAGTTGATGAATAGAACTCTTTCATAAATAACAACTAGTAGGGGGTCGAACCTTTGTCATAGGTTGATACAACCAAGTACTTATCACTAGGCTATATTGGGTTATTGGTTAAATTGCACTATTTAAAATGTTTATTATATAATTTTAAGTATAAAATTAAATTTATATACATCTATCCGGACCATGTAGACTTCAGCTAGTGACCCAAGTATCCCGAACTAGTTGATTATCGATTTGAGTTTAATAACATTACATAATTATATGAATTCACTGTTAAAAATAAAAAATAAAATAAAATAACATATATAAATCTTGGTTGGATATATTTTTTGTTTTTTCACTTATTGTTTATAATCAAAATTTTAGGGTCACATTTGATTTACATTTAAGTTTTTTATTTTATTTTAAAAGTTAAATGAGAATTGATTTCATTTTGAAATCTTTTTTTATTCAAGTTGTATTATATATTTAAAAGATTTGGTTAGATTTTAGTTGATTGGTTTAGATTTTAATTTTTCTTACTACGAATATTTACCGCTTTTATTTACACTATATTTTGATTGAAGTGCAAGAAAGCAGAACAGAGAAAAACATTCACGCCTTGCTGCGTTGTGTGACTACTCTCTACTGGCAAGAGGAATCTGAAATCTTGCTGTTTGAGGTTAGCTCCTAAAATTTTCAATCTGAAAGCTTGCATTGGAGAATTGTTGATCCTGATGTATAATTCTTAACTTGCTATTGACATTTATTCTTAACTTTTATGAACTTCTAATACAATACAATTTTATTTTATTTTATTGTTCTTGTTCTTTAAATGTTGAACATGAATCTTGTAGATAATTTAGACTTCATACAAATGTATTCGAGTGTTGTCACTCTGTATAATTTTTCTAAGAGGCGATGTGGATCTGAAGACATAATCAGTAACATGCCTGAATTCATTATTGGCCACATACTCTCTTTTCTCCCAACTAAAGAAGCAGTTCGAACAAGTGTGTTATCCAAGAGATGGATATACACGTGGACATTCATCACTGGACTACGGTTTGACGATAAAGAACCTTCCTATTCTTCCAAAAAGATATCATATAAACAACACTTTGTAGACTTGGTGTATGGAGTACTTCTTCATCTTAAGGTTCTAAGCCTCCAAATTTTCTCTCTCGTTATTCATAAAAAGTATGACTCTTGTACTGTTAATGCATGGATCTCTGCTATATTATGCGAGGGAGTCAAAAAGCTTCATGTTGATTCAAAACAAAAACTCTCCCTTTCCTTTTCTTCCCTTTCAAAATGCAAGGACTTGGAAGAATTGATGTTGAGTATGTGTCATTGTGATATTAAAGTTCCCTCATTTGTAAGCCTTCCATACCTGAAATTTCTCAAATTGTCTTATGTTACACTTGCCAGTGACTTTACTAGTAATCCAAAAGAGTTGAGCCTTAGTTTTCCCGTGCTTGAGAAGTTTAAGATAATAAATTGCACTTGGTCAAGTATCACCTTAACAGCGCCTCTACTTGAAAGTATTTCAGTACTAAATTGTGCCCCTATGAAACCTAATTCTGTAATTAAGTTTGTTGTTTCGCGTCTTAAAGAATTCACTTATAGTGGCTACATATGGAATGAAACCATTCTATTAGATCCATCAACTCATATTGTTGCTGCTAATATCATTGTACGGCGGCAACCTATGGTGGGATTGGAAGAAACAGGCTTTCGCTTTTGTTTGCTTCTCAAACAATTGAGCCAAGTGAAACAGGCTCAATTGTTTGAGAAGCAAACAAAAGCGAAATCCTTTTTCTTCCAATCCCACCATAGGTTGCCACCGTACAATGATATTAGCAGCATCAATATGAGTTGATGAGTCTAATAGAATGGTTTCATTCCATATGTAGCCACTATAAGTGAATTCTTTAAGACGCGAAACAACAAACTTAATTACATAATTAGGTTTCATAGGGGCATAATTTAGTACTGAAATACTTTCAAGTAGAGGCGCTGTTAAGGTGATACTTGACCAAGTGCAATTTATTATCTTAAACTTCTCAAACACGGGAAAACTAAGGCTCAACTCTTTTGAGTTACTAGTAAAGTCACTGGCAAGTGTAACATAAGACAATTTGAGAAATTTCAGGTATGGAAGGCTTACAAATGAGGGAACTTTAATATCACAATGACACATGCTCAACATCAATTCTTCCAAGGCCTTGCATTTTGAAAGGGAAGAAAAGGAAAGGGAGAGTTTTTGTTTTGAATCAACATGAAGCTTTTTGACTCCTTGGCGTAATATAGCAGAGATCCATGCATTAACAGTACAAGAGTCATACTTTTTATGAATAATGAGAGAGAAACTTTGGAGGCTTGGAACCTTAAGATGAAGAAGTACTCCATATACCAAGTCTACAAAGTGTTGTTTATATGATATCTTTTTGGAAGAATAGGAAGGTTCTTTATCGTCAAACCGTAGTCCAGTGATGAATGTCCACGTGTATATCCATGTCTTGGATAACACACTTGTTCGAACTGCTTCTTTAGTTGGGAGAAAAGAGAGTATGTGGCCAATAATGAATTTAGGCATGTTACTGATTATGTCTTCAGATCCACATCACCTTTTACAAAAATTATACAGAGTGACAACACTCGAATACATTTGTATAAAGTCTAAATTATCTGCAAGATTCATGTTCAACATTTAAAGAACAAGAACAATAAAAAAAATTAAAATTGTATTGTATTAGGAGTTCATAAAAGTTAAGAATAAATGTCGATAGCAAGTTAAGAATTATACATCAGGATCAACAACTCTCCAATGAAAGCTTTCAGATTGAAAATTTTAGGAGCTAACCTCAAACAACAAGATTTCAGATTCCTCTTGCCAGTAGAGAGTAGTCACACAACGCAGCAAGGCATGAATGTTTTTCTCTGTTCTGCTTTCTTGCACTTCAATCAAAATATAGAGTAAATAAAAGCGGTAAATATTCGTAGTAAGAAAAATTAAATTCTAAACTAATCAACTAAAATCTAACCAAATCTTTTAAATATATAATACAACTTGAATAAAAAAAGATTTCAAAAATGAAATCAATTCTCATTTAACATTTAAAATAAAATACAAATCTTAAACGTAAATCAAATGTGACCCTAAAATTTTGATTATAAACAATAAGTGAAAAAACAAAAGATATATCGAACCAAGATTTATATCTGTTATTTTATTTTATTTTTTTATTTTTAACAGTGAATTCATATAATTATGGAATGTTATTAAACTCAAATCGATAATCAACTAGTTCGGGATACTTGGGTCACTAGCTGAAGTTTAAATGGTCCGGATTGATGTATATAAATTTATATTTTATACTTAATATTATATGATGAATATTTTAAATAGTGCAATTTAACCAATAACCCAATATAGCCTAGTGATAAGTACTTGGTTGTATCAACCTATGACAAGGGTTCGACCCCTACTAGTTGTTATTTATGAAATAGTTCTATTCATCAACTAAATGTAGTCTAGTGGTAATTATTATATTTGTTATTCTCATGGTACAAGTTCAAACCTCAACTACTATTACTGGTTGAATCACAGTTCATCAATGGGTTGATACCGAGTCAATGACATATCCGGTTTGATCCGATTTTAATAACACTGAATTTGAGTTTATATAATTAATTTTCGCTACGTCATGGACCTCCACCTACAACAGAAAAAAGAGTCAAATATAGTTCGAATAAAAAAAATCCTATGGGTATATGTTACATTTATTCATCGGAAAAATATTATGATAAAAATATCAAATTCAGTCAGATTTCCTTTGAAATCAAATTAACAAAGATTAATCTTAACATTATAAAAAAGAAGATTGGTCTTAATGGATGAAAGAACCAATTTAGGATTCGATTAAGTTTGAAATATTTATATGCTTTTACTTCGGACAAGAAATCAATATTTGAAATCTTGAGAGTATATTACATATTAAAACAATTAATAAAAATGGACAAAATTAAATGCAATTAAAATGCTTATATATTTAAGTTATAAATTTTCAAAAGAAAGTTTGTTAATCCATTATTATTTTCTTAGGATGAGAAATCTTTTTGGTTAAAAGCTTTCTTTATCAATTATTGCAATTTTGAGGTATGAGACCTCAGCCAAAAACCATGAGGGACGGATGAGCATTGACAACCACCATTCCATAAATTTTAATTTTTTCATTATTTTATGTATAAAATAATTTTTTTTAGTAATAATATGATGTTATTAGCACTAAAAGTTACCCCCCCCCCTTTTGTAATAATTAGTATCTCTTTTAGTCTTAATAATACTTACAATTTTAAAATTTTGTTTTCGCCCATGTCATAAAAATCATGTGTTCGTCACTGAATACAAATAGAGGCATAAAAGGTACAAGAATGTAAAGGGAAACATAACACCAATTTACTTGATTTAGAACTTGATGCTGCTATCAAGGTTCCTACATCCAAAAGTGAAAAGGGAGAAACTACCCTTTTCTTGCAGATTTTAATAATACTAGTTAAAATAGTTACAATTAGAAACTACAAACCTAAAAAGAAATAAAAAAATTATAGTACAACAAGAATGAAAGAACGTAAAACATGCATACTAGATATTACATCCTTACTTAGATACAAACAAGAACAACATGCATCAAGAGTTGAAAAATAAATCGATACAACCCAAGTAGAGAACTAAAAACCAAAGATCCATAATCTTGTGGTGATTCCGCTAAATCTTGAACCCTTTTTTTTTCTCTTGGTTGGTGAGATTGTAATGTAATGGTTTAAATTATCTATAAGATTCATGTTCAACATTGAAAGAACAAGAAAAACAAAAAAACAATTGTATTGTATTAGGAGTTCTTAAAAGTTAAGAATAAATGTCGATAGCAAGTTAAGAATTATACATCAGGATCAACAATTCTCCAATGAGAGCTTTCATACTGAAAATTTTAGGAGCTAACCTCAAACAGCAAGATTTCATATTCCTCTTGTCAGTAGAGAGTAGTCACACAGCACAGCAAGGCGTGAATGTTTTTCTCTGTTCTGCTTTCTTTCACTTCAATCAAAATATAGAGTAAATAAAAGCGGTAAATATTCGTAGTAAGAAAAATTAAAATCTAAACCAATCAACTAAAATCTAACCAAATCTTTTAAATATATAATACAACTTGAATAAAAAAAGATTTCAAAATGAAATCAATTCTCATTTAACTTTTAAAATAAAATAAAAATCTTAAACGTAAATCAAATGTGACCCTAAAATTTTGATTATAAACAATAAGTGAAAAAACAAAAGATATATCGAACCAAGATTTATATCTGTTATTTTATTTTATTTTTTTATTTTTAACAGTGAATTCATATAATTATGGAATGTTATTAAACTCAAATCGATAATCAACTAGTTCGGGATACTTGGGTCACTAGCTGAAGTCTACATGGTCCGGATAGATGTATATAAATTTATATTTTATGCTTAAAATTATATAATAAATATTTTAAATAGTGTAATTTAACCAATGACCCAATATAGCCTAGTGATAAGTACTTGGTTGTATCAACCTATGACAAGGGTTCGACCCCTACTAGTTGTTATTTATGAAATAGTTCTATTCATCAACTAAATGTAGTGTAGTGGTAAGTGTTATATTTGTTATTCTCATGGTACAAGTTCAAACCCCAACTACTATTAGTGGTGGTTGAATCACAGTTCATCAATGGGTTGATACCGAGTCAATGACATATCCGGTTTGATCCGATGTAGGTCATGGACCTCCACCTACAACAGAAAAAAGAGTCAAATATAGTTCTAATAAAAAAATTCATATGGGTAGATGTTACAAAAAATTCATAGGAAAAATATTATGATAAAAAAGTCAAATTCAGTCGGATTTTCTTTGAAATCAAATTAACAAAGATCAATCTTAATATTATAAAAAAGAAGATTGATCTTAATGGATGGAAGAACCAATTTAAGATTCGATTAACTTTGAAATATTTATGTTTTTACTTCGGACAAGAAATCAATATTTGAGGTATGAGACCTCAGCCAAAAACCATGAGGGACAGATGAGCATTGACAACCACCATTCCAAAAAACAATAATTTATAGTACAACAAAAATGAAAGAACGTAAAACATGTATACTAGATATTACATCCTTACTTAGATACAAACAAGAACAACATGCATCAAGAGTTGAAAAATAAATCGATACAACCCAAGTAGAGAACTAAAAACCAAAGATCCATAATCTTGTGGTGATTCCGCTAAATCTTGAACCTTTTTTTTTCTTTCTCTTGGTTGGTGAGATTGTAATGTAATGGTTTAAATTATCTATAAGATTCATGTTCAACATTGAAAGAACAAGAACAACAAAAAAACAATTGTATTGTATTAGGAGTTCTTAAAAGTTAAGAATAAATGTCGATAGCAAGTTAAGAATTATACATCAGGATCAACAATTCTCCAATGAAAGGTTTCAGATTGAAAGTTTTAGGAGTTAACCTCAAACATCAAGATTTCAGATTTTTCTTGCCAGTAGAGAGTAGTCACACAGCGTAGCAAGGCGTGAATGATTTTCTCTGTTCTGCTTTCTTTCACTGCAATCAAAATATAGAGTAAATAAAAGCGGTAAATATTCGTAGTAAGAAAAACTAAAATCTAAACCAATCAACTAAAATCTAACCAAATCCTTTAAATATATAATACAACTTGAATAAAAAAAGATTTCAAAATGAAATAAATTCTCATTTAACTTTTAAAATAAAATAGAAATCTTAAATGTAAATCAAATGTAACCCTAAAATTTTGATTATAAACAATAAGTGAAAAAACGAAAAATATATCCAACCAAGATTTATATCTGTTATTTTATTTTATTTTTTATTTTTAATAGTGAATTCATATAATTATGGAATGTTATTAAACTCAAATCGATAATCAACTAGTTCGGGATACTTGGGTCACTAACTGAAGTCTACATGGTCCGGATAGATGTATATAAATTTACAGGCCTTTACGGGCCTGATCGCATTGAAAATACCAAGCCCTTATAATTGATTATTCATTGTTGGGTATCATTCATCCTTCTGGAGTTCATTACGTCAAGTTAATTCTATTTTATTCAATCAGCATAATACATCACATACATGCTAAATAAAACATTTGTGAAAAACATACTCAAAAGATCAAGGAATAATCCAAAGTGATTCTGTCAGCATATATTCCGCATTATGCATCAGATCATAATGTTTCTTAAATCAATGCTTTTGTACATATTGCATTCCTTATACTACCGTCATAATGTATGGTTCTTCATATAACAATAATGAAATATCAGATTGAGTTTATGTAGAACCGCATAAAGTTAATGATTTAGAAGAGTTTCAAATAGTCAAACTTACCTTTATTTCTGGACAAGTAAACTAACACTCAACAACAGTAGTGCTCCTCTTTCCCCAAGAGATAGGTGTTGGGAACTCGGTTCCCTCAAACTCGGCTAGGGAGCCTTTTGTGCGGAAGTCAGTCAACCAGATCCGGAGCTCGGCAGCACCACGGCCTGAATATCACCAGGTCGGGAGCGCAGGGGAAAATCAAAAACAGATAGGAGAAGGAGAAGAACACAACCAGATTTTAACGTGGAAAACCTTCTCCAATGAAGAAGTAAAAACCACGGGACCTAGTCCAGATCAAAAATCCACTATGAGAATAATGGTTACAATAATCAAATACACCAATGTGTTGGTTAACTCAACCTCTCCAACAATGGTGATAATCAAACTACCCTATAGATGTTTCTCTCAAACTCTCCCTAGAGATCTCTCAAATGCAAAGCATGAAGCTTTTGCTCAAACAATCAAATATTTTCTCTCAAATTTTCTCAACTCAATCTTCTCATATTATTAGCCTCCACCATAACAATGGGTATTTATAAGAGGTGGAATTAGGGTTAGGGGTATTTTAGGAAAACCCCTCAAATGGGCTTGGGCTTAGCATCGAAGGAGGAAGCCCAACAGGAATTAAGGTTAGGGGTATTTTAGGAAAACCCCTCAAATGGGCTTGGGCTTAGCATTGAAGGAGGAAGCCCAACAAATCTCCCCCTCCGACTTCAATGCGTCGGCTTCAGCATCAACCCGGCTCCTTCACAGCAGTCTTCAAATTTCTTTGCTGGAACCGGCTTCGTCATCATATCGGACCAATTTTGTCAGTGTGCACCTTGACGAGTTCGAGCTCTCCACCTTCCACCACATCCCGGATCCAATGATACCTCACATCAATGTGCTTAGTGCGGGAGTGATAGGTCGAATTCTTCGCAAGATGGATTGCGCTTTGATTGTCACAACCTAGCTCGTACTTGTCTTGTTCATGGCCGAGTTCCATGAGGAACTTCTTCATGCACAACATCTCTTTGCTTGCCTCAGTCGCGACAATGTACTCAGCCTCAGTTGTTGATAGTGCAACACATTTCTGAAGTCTTGATTACCAAGAGACAGCTCCTCCGGCAAATCTCATCATGTATCCCGTAGTCGACTTCCTCGAGTCGAAATCTCCCCCTAAATCAGAATCCGAGTAGCCTTGCAACTCGGCTTTGCCTTCTCCAAAACGGAGACATAAGTCGGTGGTACCTTGGAGGTACTTGAAGATCCACTTCACTGCTTCCCAGTGCTCTTTGCCGGGGTTTGACAAATACCGGCTTACCATTCCAACAGCATATGCCAAGTCGGGTCTGGTGCAAACCATTGCATACATCAAGCTTCCGACAGCGGACTGATATGGGACCTTCAACATCTCATCTTTGTCTTCATCAGATCTCAGACATTGCTTTTGGTTTAGCTTTATGTGTCCGGCTAGGGGGGTGCTCACTGTCTTGGCTTTGTCCATGCTGAATCTCTTCAATATCTTCTCAATGTACTTCTCTTGACTTAGCCACAGTAGCTTCTTTTGTCTATCTCGGATAATCTTGATTCCGAGTATCTGCTTTGCAGGGCCGAGGTCCTTCATTGCGAAGGACGAGCTTAACGCCTTCTTCAGGGCGGCTATCCTCGATTTGTCTTTCCCTACAATAAGCATGTCGTCAACATATAACAACAATATCAAAAATCTCCAGCCTCATACCTCTTCACAAATACGCAGTGGTCAGCTTCTGTCTTCTCAAACTTGTGATCAGTCATGAATGATTCAAATTTCTTGTACCACTGCCGAGGTGCTTGCTTCAAGCCATAGAGGCTCTTCTTCAATCGACATACCAAGTCTTTTTGGTCAGGGGCTTGGAACCCCTCAGGTTGTTCCATATAAATCTCTTCTTCTAAATCACCATGAAGGAAAGCCGTCTTCACGTCCATTTGTTCCACTTCGAGGTCCATCGAAACTGCCATAGCTAACACGGTTCGGACCAAGGTCATTTTCACCACAGGAGAAAAAATCTCCTCAAAGTCTACTCCTTTCTTCTGATTGCAGCCTTTCACCACAATCCGGGCTTTGTATCTCAGCTTTTGCCCGTTCTCTTCATTCTTAATCTTGTACACCCATTTATTTTTCAGAGCTCGTCTTCCTTCAGGCAACTCGGTCAGTTCATAAGTCTGATTTTCGTGCAGAGACTTTATCTCTTCTTGCATTGCCTTTTCCCTTTCTTCTTTCTCTGAGCTCGTCACAGCCTCATCATAACTCTGAGGCTCACCGTCTTCTGCTACAACGGTGTATTCATCAGATGAGTATCTTGTAGAGGGTCTTCTTTCTCGAGTTGGATATCTTGGCTGTCTTTCAGCTTGAGAACCCGGTTCATCATTCTCATCTCGAATCTCATCTTCAACTCGGACCTCATCATCAGCTTCTTGTTGATCATCAATTTCATCATTTCCTTGATTTTCTCCCCCTGCTTCAGCTCGGTCAGGAGGGATGGGTTCTTCACGTCTGACAGAAACCCGGACTTTGGGCTTCGAGATGTCATGAATGGTCTCATTTTCATGAAAGACCACATCTCGGCTTCTTACGATCTTCTTATTGATTGGATCCCAAAGTCGGAACCCGAACTCACAGCTCGGCGAACCAAGATAGATGCATTCTTTAGTCTTCGCATCAAGTTTTGCCCTTTCATCTTTAGGGATATGCACGAAAGCTCGGCATCCAAACACCTTTGATTGATTATAGGCCGCTTTCCGACCTGTCCAGACTTCTTCTGGAATTTCTCCTTCAAGTGGCCGTGATGGTGAGAGGTTGATCAAATCAACCGCAGTTTTGACGGCTTCTCCCCAGAATGATTTCGGCAATCCGGCATTGGATAGCATACTTCGGACCTTCTCTTCAATAGTCATGTTCATCCTCTCAGCAAATCCATTCAATTGTGGAGTCTTGGGGGGGGGGCGTCTTTGTTGAGAGGTATATTTTCCAGAGAAAAGAGTTATCGTTCTCAGGGAACAGGTTGAATTATTTTTCTTTTTATTAATCTGAATTAAAAATTCTATAATTGGAATTTAATGGATTTATGGTAAAAAGAGAATTTTTTTGTATTCTTATTCAACTATCAAAATATGATCTGAAAGTAAAGAAGTGTTTATCAATGTAAAGAGCTTCTGGGTACTTTTAAAATCATGGATGACTCAAAATATTTGCATTCCTGCAAATTTCCGTTCAATGCTACAGCGAGTTTATCTCAATTTCTGAAGTACTACAACGAGTTTAATTGAAACTTCCCAGAATCAACATTAACATTCAAGAAGATCTTTTTCCAAAGGTTCCCAAATCTTTTTAGAAAATTATCAGAAATCACCTTTGATTATCCCTAATCCAAAGGGGTTCAATCGATTCTTAACAGAAACGCATTTCCCAAATTGTTTCTGTTGAAAAACTCAAGTTTCATTCCCATGAATCTCTTGAGTTGAGAGGTTTAAAAGAATCAATCGAATAAGAAAACACAAACAATAACGAAGAACTTCAAGAAATAGTCATCCAATCATTCAATCATACCCAGAAAAGAAAAGAACTAGAAACCCATTGACTGAAAATATACAATATCCGAAACGTAAAGAACAAACATTACCAAGTTTCAGAAAAGAACCGGTCCTTCAAACATCAAGAACCCTAATCTAGATCTACAGTGAACAATCTCCAGGAGTGTGGAAACCGAACGCTTCGCATGCAGATCCGTGATCCTCTCCCTTGAAGACGCGTTGTCAAGGCACTCCGAGATCGAGGATGTTGGACGAAGAAGCTCGCGTTACCCAGAACCACACAAAAACAGAAACCCAGAAGTGTTCTCAAGAAGCAAAAAGTAAAACACGAAAGAAAGAAACTCAGAGAAAGACCTTTTTTGTTTTTTTCTAAATCTTTCTCTAATGACTAATATCTATCAATCCCCTCTGATATATCCTTTTCTTTTCTTCAAAAACATCAGAAAAGTCTCCTTTCATCACAGCCATCCATTTCTTTTTAATCCATCGGTCCAGATTTGCTTCCTTCTTTTTCTTCCACATGCTGCCTTCCTTTTTATGTGATCTGAAGATAAAAAATAAATAAAATAGGTAAGTAACAAGCCAAATATTATCATTTTTACTTCTTACCTTTATTTTTTACATGGGTCTTTACTTAACTCAATTGGGCTTAATTTACCTGCAAAAACACTAATTAACAACCCAAAGACACTTAAATAACATAAAATGATATAATATAAATATATATATTTTGGTGCTACAAAATAACCCAAACTTAACCAATTGCTTGCCCTCAAGCAATCAAACAAACTTTTATTCAGAAAATAACCGGTTTGGTTCAAATGCATAGTCACTTAGCACCGCAGAAATTAAACTTAATAACTTAGATAAATTTATCAACCATCTATGCAAAACATCATACTCCTTAAAGCATTGACCAGGCTTAATGTTAACCAATTCCTTCATCAAATTAATCATCTAACTCCAGTCAATCAGTAATTATAGAAGCATTCAATCAAAAACTCATGCACATTCAATCAGTTGCAAACCTTAATTTAAACTGATTCAATTGACATTCTGCTGAATTACTTTCCAGATATATTCAATTAATCACACTCTCTCGTTTTTTTATAAAGAAGGTTCACTCATTGTCATCATGCATGTTTGCTTCCAATCTACACAACCATTCAGAAACTTGAAGTCCAACATGCTACTTCCATCATAGGGTATTTAAAGCTTGTAAAGAGGCAGGGCTAGGATTTTTGTTTT
>JAVKPL010015531.1:0-12472 GCA_032173675.1 Gastrolobium villosum | reverse complement strand
TCACGAAAGTCTTCGCAGTTCTTATTCTCTATGTCATCTGCGATCTTCTCTGCTAAGCAAGATGGCTTGCCACGTTTCTCGAGGACAGGAAGGTTCATAACTTTTCTGTAGGTGTTGATGTCATGAAGAAGATTATTCTCCTCTTCTGCATAGAAAACAAAAGCATGCACATAACATCATATCTAAAATGGATAAATGTCACTAACAAAGATAATTATTTACATGTTAT
Source organism: Gastrolobium villosum (assembly GCA_032173675.1). NCBI lineage: Eukaryota > Viridiplantae > Streptophyta > Magnoliopsida > Fabales > Fabaceae > Gastrolobium > Gastrolobium villosum. The sequence continues at coordinate 12,243 of JAVKPL010015531.1, read as the reverse complement.
CCATCCCTTTATCAATTATTGGATTAGTCTGGTTTGAGTCGAGTTAGATATGACTTATATGATTACATGGGCGATAAAATTCTTCCTATAAAATTTTAACACAGTTGTATTCTGATAGGCTCGAACGTGATACCACTAATTAAGTTGTAACAATTTCTTATCAATTGATGTGCGCACTTGAAAATACAAAGAGTGTCATCTAAAGGAGGAAATATGGAAAATATTAAACAAGCATATATAGACATTGTATTGTATCTTGGGACATGGGAGAGAGGCAAAGACGAATTATTACCTCCACATGTCACTGGAATAGGAAGCAGGTGGAAGGCTAAGACAGATAGAATAAGGTAGAGACCAATTTTGAAGGAGGCCATGGTTTAATTAATGGAGTGCAACAAGAGGTAACTAAAATAGAGGATCACATACAAAACCAATATGCTCATATATGAATGTTATAGAGCATCACCATATATACAAGACCCCAGGGGAGGAAATAGCAGAAAACTGTAGAATTACAAAGAATTAAAAAATATTGATGAGGAGAATGGAGTAAGAATAAAAATGAATAGCAAAACTGATAATATGTTTGTTGTGCTAAAATGTTGAATATTCTTGTTTCCAAAAAAAAAAAAAAAAAAATGTTGAATATTCTTGTAAAAGAATTGAAGAATACAAAGCGAAATAATAGCCTTTCAATAATAGTAAGTATAACAATATAGATTTTAAATGTTTTATTTTGAATACACAATTTAAAATTTTCAAAATTTGTAAAAAGAATGTTCTTGTAAATTCATATAAATTATTCGTGTAGAGATACCTTAAGAAATAGTAATGGAGATTTTAGGTATAAAATTATTATTGAGACCTTCACTTAATAATTTAGGCTGAATTGATTATTTATATAGTATTAGAATTGTTATGACTGAGTGTCAAGAATTCAATTCTTTTCATCTCATTTTATTAATAAAGAATTAAATATTATGTAATTTCTTAGCACAAGTTGATGCTCTTGTGCATTGTCCCTCTTTGAAGTGGTAGAAAAATATTGATCAAAATCTCATGAATTCGATTTTCACAATTTTTATTTTATTAATACAATAAGTAAAGGTGTGTGCGTCCTTCTTGGATGTGTCCTTATGCTTTCTCATCAGGGGGAGATACTTCTCACTTTATCGGTTCCTTGCTTGTCTGAAGAGAGGGACTTCCATTCCATGCCATTATTCTTTTGCTTCTAGAAAAGTGGTATGAACAATGTAGGCATGGTGACTTTTAAAAGGATATCGGTTAATGTTTTGCTTTTATTTTCGCACATTTTACATTCGTAAATATTTAAGCTTGTTCAATGATACCATTACCTTTTGGTAAAATTAAAAAATATCGCAAATATTTGACCGAAGATCTCTGGATTTGGATTCTCTACGATTTTGAAATAACTGCATACAATTTCGATCATAAAAATTATTTCATCTTATTATAAAATATAATTATAAAAATTAAAAAGTAAATGAAAACTGTTAACTCAGACAGTCATTTTTTAACTACATATGATCCTTTTTCGAAGATCATTATAGTGGTTTTATAATTTTCATTTTCTTTTTTGCCCTTCTTTACCAGTATGACCTACCTTTCTTTTCCATGCTAGTATGACAACACTTCTAAAATCTTTAGTGGAAAGATCATGCTTAATGTTTTATTATATATTTTTTCTGTTTTAAAATTCTCAAAAGTTTAAATTTAATAATTAAAACGGAGCACAATAATAACTTACATAAGACAAATGTTCTTAAACTAAAGTCCCGGCGAAAATCATATGGCACGAAGATAGAAAGGAATAGGGTTGTAAAATTTCATTGCAAAACTCAAAAATAACAAGGGATAGATTAAAATTAAGGAAATTGATTTTTCCTTTTTCAAACTTCACATCTCAATTACTCAAAGTTAGGTGATCTTTTTCCTTTTTCCCTATCATTGTGAAATCCTAAATGAAGTATAAATTAAATTTAAAAGTTTTGTCCACTATCACAGAAAAGCATAATCTCCATTAAAAAAAGCCATTATTACACAAAAAATTATAGAGCAAACATAATACAAAGTGTAGATATTCATTCCCGCCTTTTATTTTGTAATTGACGACTGGAGCATTAAGCTACAATCTCCATTTTTTCTTTATGTAACATAACTTATGCTGTATGTTGCTTCCTCTTCTTTAATGAGTTCATAAATACTCTCAACGAGGGAAAGCAATAATCCATCTGCCCCATGTCTAGGCCTACCAAAGACATTGATATGGGAAGGTTATAACATTATGAGTGTTTCATATGTAAAATTATTTGTCTCATATATAATAGTAAGTGTCACTTGATTTAATTAATAAAAGGGCATTATGGTAATTTTGACTATTAAGGGAAGTTTTATAAAGAGGTAACTGGTGACAGTTTCAGTTATATTTACATAAAGGAGGTTTTCTGATAAAAGGAGTATGCAGAAACCATCTCCTTCATTATCTGTCCATCATAGTTGTAATCCAATCTCTGTCAAAGAAGATACAAGTAGGGAAAATGGTCAAGACTCTGAGAAAGACATTTCACTATCAAAGTTCTTCCGCATTAATGGAGAAAGGTACACTTATGTGAAACTCATGAATTCTGAAGATTCCTATCATATTCTTGAATGATTACTGTTGAACATGAATTACTGATTAAATGCTTACATGTGGTATCATAGCCATGTTTAAGAATTTATGTTTTTCCATGTATGATTATGATGGATTCTTGATTTTGACAAATTAGGGTTTCTAAAATTTATGTTTTTACCAAATGATTTTTGTATGCACGTCGGTTGTTGCAAATTATGGTTTTCGGATAATCGTATTTACGGTTTTTGCAAATTACGCACAGAAAGCATATTGACAATGAATTACAATATGCATAACTTTGTAATCATTTATCTATCCGAAAACAGTATATACAAATTGTCAATGAATTGTATATACATTTGCTTTCTCGATAATCGTGAGCAATATTGATTATGCTTTAAATTCATTTACTTTTGTTATTTGCGTTTGCTGTCTCGATATGCATTGAAAACCGAATTGGAAAATCGAACTTGAATGTCACTTGCACGTAAGCTTTTCCAATTCGTTCAAATTGTAAAAGCATGCCACAAATGGAAAATGAATTGATTATTGTACACAAAATCTTCTCAGTTTTCGTGCTTAAAGGAGAAAGTTGGAACTTAAATGGATTATTGAAAAAACGACAGAGTTTTTAATTGATTTGAATGATTATGTGATGTGGTTGGATTAAAATTAAATGTGAAAATTTATTTCCATTATTGTTTATGTAATATTAAACTTTTGAAATTAATTATGGTAGATTTGTTAGTCATCAAAGTGGCCAAATCTTGAAGAGTTGTTTTAATTTCAAATATTATGATTTTATTTCAATTACCATGACTATGATGCTATGAATAGTATGATATAATTTTCTAGTTGTGGTATATTGAAGTTCATTATTATAGAACAGTTGGGGATCAACCCAAAGGTTGATTATTTGTTTTATAAAATGAACATGGATGTTGGTATTGTTGGCATATTTCCTCACATGTGGACATCCAAAGATGACAAATAATTATGATAGGGGTATGCATCATTGCCAAATTATGTGAAATTTATATAGCATCATCACAGTTAATGTTATATGTTAATGGATCCCCAAAGGCGAACATTGATATGCATTGAAGTTAGTATAGTTGAATATGTGAAGTATGTTAGTATGTGACATGTATGACTCAAAGCATTAATGTTTAAATGTTATTCCTTGCAAATGACAAACTGAAAGTCAGCTCTTCCACAAACTGAAAGTGTCATCGAAATGATGAAACTTGTGGAAGAACGCTCCCAAACCGCTCACAAGTCTTTTGCTGGGACACTTATGAGTACACTGACCACCATGAAATTTGATGGTTCGCGTACCGTGCATGAGCATGTTATTGAAATGACAAGCATTGCGGCAAAATTAAAATCATTGGAAATGGCTGTGGATGAGAACTTCCTGGTGCAGTTCGTATTGAACTCATTACCGTCTGAGTATGGTCCTTTCCAAATGAACTATAATACCATGAAAGACAAATGGAATGTGCATGAATTGCACAGTATGTTAGTTTAGGAGGAAACCAGAATTAAAAATCAGGGAGCTCATTCTGTCAATTATGTAAAGCATAAGAAGTTGAAAAGAATAAAGGTAAGAAACATGAGAAGAAAGGAGGAAGAGGATGACCCCTTAAAATGAATGAGGCCTCTTCTTCTAAAATCCACAAGGCCAAATGAAAAGTTTGTCTTTATGGGCAATAGAGTGAAAGTTCCGGTGGAAGCTATTGGGACTTGCCGTTTAATTCTCGACAGTGGATATCATTTGGATTTATGTGAAACTCTTTATGTACCTAGTATATCTAGGAATTTAGTTTCAATTTCCAAACTTGATGTTGTTGGATACTCTTTTAAATTTGGTAGTGGTAGTTTCAGTTTGTACAAGCACAATCATTTGATTGGTAATGGTACTTTATGTGATGGATTATATAAATTATGTCTTGATAATCTTTATGTTGAAACGCTTATGACTCTGCATCATAATGTTGGTACTAAACGTACCTTAATTAATTAGTGTTCCGCTTACTTGTGGCACAAACGTTTGAGACATATTTCCAAAGAAAGGATGAAAATATTGGTAAATAATGAAATCATTCCGAATTTAGACTTTGCTGATTTAAATGTTGTGTGGATTGTATTAAAGGAAAACAAACAAAACACACAAAGAAAAGAGCCACAATGAGCACTCAGCTTCTTGAAATTATACACACTGATGTATGTGGTCCGTTTGATGTTAATGCCTTCAATAAAAAAAAATATTTTATCACTTTCATTGATGATCATTCACATTATGGTTATGTCTATTTGCTACATGATAAGTCTCAAGCTGCAAATGTTTTGGAGATTTATATTAATGAAGTTGAAAGACAATTAGACATAAAGGTGAAGATTGTCAGGTCTGATAGGGGTGGTGAATATTATGGAAGATATGATGAAAGTGGACAACATCCGGGCCCATTTGCTAAATTTCTGGAAAAGCTTGATATTTGTGCTCAATACACAATGCCCGGTACACCACAACAAAATGGTGTATCAGAAAGGCGTAATAGGACCTTACTGGATATGGTCAGGAGTATGTTAAGTAATTTTTCTTTACCTGTTTCGTTGTGGACTTATGCTCTAAAAATTGTCATGTATGTATTGAATAGGGTTCCTAGTAAGTCATTTCCAAAGACTCCTTTTGAACTTTGAACTGGAAGGAAACCCAGTATAATACACCTGCATGTTTGGGGTTGTCAGGCAAAAATTAGATACTACAATCCGCAAGAAAAGAAACTACATGCAAAGACAATCAGTGGTTATTTCATTGGTTATCCAGAAAAATTGAAAGGGTATAGATTTTAATGTCCTTATCATACTACAAGGATTATTGAATCTGGAAATGCAAGGGTCATTGAGAATGGTGAAGTTAGTGGAAGTGAAACACCACGTAAAGTGGATATTCATGAAGTGAGAATACAAGTTCCATTGACTTGTAGCTCTAGTAAAGTTATTGTTCCTTATGCTATTGAACCAATCAATAATAATGAAGGACAAGTTAATGATCCCACTACTCATGAAGAAATCATTGTTGATGAACCGAACGAACCCATAGTAGAAGAACCACAACAAATAGCATTAAGAAGATCTCAAAGAGAAAGGAGACATGCTATTTCTAATGATTATGTGGTATATCTACAAGAGTCTGAATTTGACATGGGTATTCAGGATGATCCAGTAACGTTTTCACAAGCCATGAATGGTGAAAATGGTGATAAGTGGTTAGATGCCATGAAAGATGAGTTGAAATCTATGGAACAGAATAAGGTTTGGGATCTTGTTGAGTTACCAGAAGGGTGTAAGAGAGTTGGTTGTAAATGGGTCTTTAAGACCAAACGTGACTCTCATGGTAACTTAGAACGTTACAAGGCCAGACTTGTTGCAAAGGGATTCACTCAGAAAGATGGCATTGAGTATAAAGAAACTTTTTCACCAGTTTCAACAAAGGACTCTTGAAGAATTATTAAGGCATTGGTGGCTCATTATGATCTAGAGTTACACCAGATGGATGTGAAAACTGCCTTTCTAAATGAGAATTTAGATGAAGATGTGTATATGGACCAACCAATGGGGTTCACAGAAAAGGATAAAGAGCACATGGTGTGCAAACTTAAGAAGTCAATATACGGACTTAAACAAGCTTCACAGCAATGATATCTTAAGTTTAATGATACTGTTGTTTTTTTTGGATTTAAGGAAAACATCGTTGATCGATGTATATATTTGAAGATCAGTGGGAGCAAGTTTATCTTATTGATTCTGTATGTTGATGATATTTTGCTGGCAACTAATGATCTTGGTCTTTTAAATGAGACTAAGAAGTTTCTCTCTAGTAACTTTGAAATGAAAGATATGAGTGAGACAGCTTATGTGATAGGAATAGAAATATTCCGTGATAGATCATAAGGACTGTTAGGTTTGTCCCAGAAAGAATACATTAATAGAGTTCTAGAGAGATTCAGAACGAAAAACTGTTCATCATCTCCAGTTCCAATTCAGAAAGGAGATAAATTTAGTCTTATGCAATGTCCTAAAAGTGAATTGGAACGAAAAGATTTGGATGCAATTCTGTATGCATCATTAGTTGGGAGTTTAATGTATGCTCAGACTTGTACGAGACCAGATATTAGCTTTGCAGTCGGGATGTTGGGTAGATACCAAAGTAATCCCGGTATGGATCATTGGAAAGCTGCAAAGAAAATTCTGAGATATTTGCAAGGAATGCTTACTTATAGAAGGTCTAACAACCTTGAAGTGATTAGATACACAGATTCGGATTTTGCAGGATGCGTAGACACAAGAAAGTCTACATGTGGTTACCTGTACCTTTTAGCTGAAGGAGCTATATCATGGAAAAGTGCGAAGCAGACTGTAATAGTTGCGTCCACTATGGAAGTTGAATTTGTGGCATGCTTTGAAGCCACGATTCAGGCTAAATAACTACGGAACTTTATTTCAGGGCTTGGATTGGTCTACAATATTGAAAAGCCGCTGAAAATTTATTGTGATAATTCCGCATGAGTCTTCTTTTCTAAAAACGACAAGTATTCCAAAGGTGCTAAACATATGGAATTAAAGTAATTTGCCGTTAAAGAAAAGGTTCAGAAACAAAGAGTGTCTATAGAGCATATTAGCACCGATCTTATGATAGCTGATCCCTTGACGAAGGGATTACCGCCCAAGACATTTACTGGTCATGTATGTAAAATGGGCATTATGTCAGCTAGTGAATGATGAAAATTATAGTTATGCATTAAGTGTTGACACTCTGAGCTCATTGATGAATATATGTTTCTGATTTTGTCTTGTTTTCAATTTATGAATGCATGCAAGTTTATGTCATGATATTGAAAATGTTTATGGTCCATTATGAAGACATTATTGTTGGACATAATGTGTACTTCCTATTAAAGTATCATGTTAGGAAGAAGACTCAATATAGTAGTACATGGAAGGGACTATGCCGACTCGATAGCATACAACCGTCATGACTCTTGTTGATTTTATTTCTAATAATGAATTATGATGAGGTCAGTGTATGGAACCTTAGTCTAGTAAATGCGCATTATAATGAATGTTGATTAAATCAAGAAGGGACACCTCATGACATGAGCCAAGTGGGAGAATGTAAAATTATTTGTCTCATGTATAATAGTAAGTGTCACTTGATTTAATTAATAAAAGGGCATTATGGTAATTTTGACTATTAAGGGAAGTTTTATAAAGAAGTAATTGGTGACAGTTTTAGTTACATTTACAGAAATGAGATTTTCTGATAAAAGGAGTCTGCAGAAACCATCTCCTTCATTGTCTACCCATCATAGTTGTATCCAATCACTGTCAAAAAAGATACAAGTATGGAAAATGGTCAAGACTCTGAGAAAGACATTACACTATCAAATTTTTTCCGCATTAATGGAGAAAGGTACACTTATGTGAAACTCATGAATTCTGAAGACCCCTATCATGTTCTTGAATGATTACTATTGAACATGAATTACTGATTAAATGCTTACATCATAAACACTTATAATATACACACACACAACCTGGCAACATCCAGATAATGGAGCAACGGGCTGCAGGCTATAAAAGTCTTTGCATTGAAATCTTTTAATTCAGATGCACTTGTTTGAACTTGTTTGTTTTTTCCCCCTCTTTGAACTTTTCATATAGTTGTGGTGTGATGCAGGAAAGAAAAAAATATAACTTTAATATTATAATTATATATTACCGGTGTCAAAGGATCCTATCCCTATATATATAGTTAGGTGACTTTTTTTTTTCTTTTTCAAATTTTACTTCTTATTTACTCAAAGATACATGATCTTTTCTCTTTTCCTATCATTGTGAAAACCTAAATGAAACATTTATCCATTGTCACGTAAAAACATAAATTACAAGAGTTAAGTTTATTTTTTTATTTAAAAAAGCAAAAGCCCACTTTCACAAAATGAAAATAATAATGCAAGTCGTAGCGGAGTGTATGCCCTGCTATACAAAAAGAAAAGTTGGTTGGAGTGATAAATGGATGGTGCTTTTCCACATATCCCTCTATAAGGTTCCTATAAAACTAATTTATGTGTAACCGACACAGTTTAATATCTAATTCGTTAACAAACCACTTGGTAACATAATATGGTATTAAAGTAAGTGCTATCACTTTCAGTGTGGCTTTTATGTTTTCTTAACCAAGCAAGCATAATCTCTATGGTATGACTTAATGACTCATTGTACTCTATCATGTTTGGAGTGAAGAGAATGCGTCAGAGAAGCAAGAGTTTCCTTTACACTATTTCCCCACTTAGATGTTGTGCTTCTCTCCTAGCTTTGGCACAGTATGCATACTCATAACACCTGCAAAAGAAAAGTATGACTAGACATGAAGAAGCAGAAAGCATGTAGTTTATCTATGACTTTCCTTTCCCTGTGCTAAAAATCATGGATTGCTTCTTCGAAATAACACGCCTTTTCTTGTTTGCTCACAAGTCACAAAATTAACTACCATAACATGCACATAAGATGAGGGACTAAAATATGTGTATTGCACAGAAGCTTTCTCAATTTCCATAAATTTCTTTCCCTAGATTTTAGTAGAATATATAACTTACAGTGACATCCTTGCAGTCAGATTAAAGTAACTTATGCTGACTAAGCTGATTCCTCTCTTTTAATGCTGTCATAAAGAATCTCAACAAGGTGAAGCAAGAATCCATCTGCACCATGTTTGGCCACCAGAGAAATTGATATAGGAAGATTATTATACATCCCCAGTGGTATGTTTACCTGCAAAGTGTCAGGACAAACTACGTTGTTATAACATTATGAACTGAAGTTTGATTGATTAAAGAAAATATACGAGTAAGTGTTTCACAATCACACAAAAAACACAAACAGGGGACAACCTGGCAAAATCCAGACACTCCAACAATGGACAGCAGGCTGAAAGCCCTTGCACGAAAAATTTCTAATTCAGATGGATCTGTTTGCAGTTTTGGTGGAGGCCCTGGAAGTGTGGGGATCATGAGAACACCAAAATCCTGAAATTTTCATACACAAACTGTCAGACTGACTTAGAAAAGGCGAACTCGTGGAAAATAATTTGGTTCCTTCAAATATGCCAGAAGTGCACATCAGAAGTCTAAATGAGATGGCCATCAAATTGTTCCAAATCCAGACAAAGTAATATCTTGGTAACAATTTTCACCTCTACCACTACCCCTCCCAAAAATAATAATAATAATCATAATAATAAATCTATGTAACAAGAAGCACTCTTACTAGTTACTAGTCTGGCTTCTCTGTATGAAAAGAACTTACAATTGTTAGTATAAATGTCATTTGGTACCTGAGCAAGCAAGATAGCAGAGGAAAAAAATGACCAACAAAATTAAGAAAACAGATTACTGCCATTTAAGCAGCCACCTGAAAGAATGCTTGTTCCTTTTCTGTTCTAAATTAAAAGAGATTCTCTTCATTGACAACACTTCTATTTTTAACATGTAAATAGTATATAAAGTCTATTCATTCGTAGAATCAAGTATTTTCATTTAGATTATTTAAAAAGCAAGCATGGTCAAATGCACAGATGGAAAGAGTCAAATAATTACTTAAGAAGTGAGATTGATCGATGAAAAATGACAAGCATGTTTGAAAATTATTTCTTCATGGACAGGAAGAAAGGAGGCTTCCTTTTATGAAGACTAAGAAGAGAATCTGTATTAGGACGATTGATTTGCGCATATCATCACATATTTATGGTCTGATGAAGATATAATATAACTATGATATGCTCATCTTTTGAAATCCAATGTTTATCGACAGGTTTTGGGGATTCCAAAGATCTTATTATGGCCTGCGTGCATGCCTGTTTGTGAGAGAAAGAGGAAAAAAGAATACCCCAAGAAGAGCAGTAAGAGCATCACGCAGTTCCCCTTTTATAGAATGACACATATCAATGTTCTCCCCTGTTGCCCTTAGGGCTTCTGATACACGTTCTGAAATTCCAGGACCTAAATCAGGTTTGACAGCACTAACCCATTCACCATGGTTATTCTTGAATTCATACCTATATTTCAAATAGTACAAAAAGCAAGCAATCAAATTTCAATTCAATGTAATCCACAACCCACTAGAAAATTACAGTCATCTTTGCTGAAAGCCAGGGTTGACTGGTGAGCTACACCTCTGAAGCAATCGCATAGCACTTGAAAGTGCAGCCAGTGATGGAATGTTATATACTTGGTCTGTATCCTCTTTACTCATGAAATGCTTCAAACTTGGAACATTGGCCTTCACATAGTCACCAAGGATTTTGTGCTTTAATACATCACCTGCAACGATGGATCCAACAACAAAAATTTCCCACTCAGTAAAATCAAATTGTCTCAAATACATATCAAATTTCATTATCAGGATAAAACAACAGACAAATTTATAACTATATTAAGAGGGGGAAATAAAAGAATCCATGATCTTTTAAAAATTTAAATTCTGAAATTTTCTGTTTTATAAATAACATACAACTACATCAAATTGATGAAATAGATCTATCTGATCAATTTTTCACCTCCATATAACTTGTCTATTGCTTTGATGACAGCTCCTGTAAGTTGATCGTATGGAATACTTGAAAGCTGGAAACAGTCTTCTGCAATGATAATGCAAGTAGGTCTAACAGGTGCTACGTCTGGCAATTGTAGAAGTACACGTCCAACTCTACTCAAAATCAATGGATCCCTAGCAAACCATCCTGGATGTGAAGATGAAAACAAGAAAATGAATCTCCAAAAGAAGAGTTTAACAACTGTTGAAGGCATAATTTCAAGACCACTAGATGTACACCATGCCACTAGGAGATGAAATCTGTAAATGGAAAATTCAGACCTAAAATCCGGGGAAAAGAAATTAAGAGAAAGCTGCACCTTGTTAAAGATCATAAATACTTTTTTAACCAGATAACTAGAGAAAACAAGTACTCCCTCATGAATAAACTGTAATTTTAAGATATATATTTAACTCAGAACAAGAACATGCAATGCAAGCACATTAGAACCACGAAGGAAAATGTGTACGTCTAATTATATGTGAGTTTCAATGCATGGGATTGAAGAAAAAAATCTCTCATGTATTGTTAAGAGAAGCTGAAAACTAACTGTCTGTATGTTCCTCCAGAGATTATCTAATCCCAATGTTATTATGAACAATACTTAAATTTATTTTTTAAACAAAAATTATGAAAAGTGCTATTATCCTAGCCATCAATGTTAATGTGTTTGTTTTTTATGTTATGATGCATTCACCCAAAAATAGGGATTTAACTGAGCTACCAAGATGATGGATTATTACCCACAGTATCAAAACTTTGTGCCATAGGAATAACTCCCGATGTTGAGATAGCACCATGAGAAGGACGGAAACCAAAAATCCCACAGTATGATGCTGGCACTCTTACACTTCCTCCGGTATCAGTTCCTATCATTTAGATAATAACAAAAATAAAAATAAAAAACAGAAAAACACTTCAAATTATTAACATAATGGTGCCCCAAAATAAC